>BQNB010030638.1:0-54695 GCA_026074375.1 Tanacetum coccineum | reverse complement strand
AAATCCAATGTATCAGTTTTAAACGACCCTTATAATGGTCGTTCTCATATCTTGTGCTATTGATCTATGAAGTAATACCCTCGGAACATCATATTCTACTATGGCCCATTTTGGGGGTGTTACATATTTTCCCACTGTTAGTGTAAATCTTCCCACTGCTAGTGATTACACTGCTGATAAGTTTTGCCACTGTTGAAGAATTTCCACTGCTGCATGAAGATAAGAACTACTCTAAGTCAAAGACGCATTATTGTTATATTTAGAATGTATTATGTGTATATCTCATATATTTAGGAGATTTGGTTAGGTCTTGTCTTGTACAAGGCTCCTTATGTTATAAAAGGAGTCTTTAGGTTAGAGGAGAAATATATCTCTTTCATATACATTCTCTCATAGCTTTAAGGTTTTGTAAACCCTAGTACTGGTTGAGTACTCGTATTATTGAATCAATAATATTAAAGCTTTTTGTGTAATTCACTCTTTAATTCATTTCATTGTTATTCTTCTTGATCATTAAAGGTTAGATTCTGCATAACCTTTGGTGAAACATCTTAACAAGGTTTCTCTCATTGTTAGTTTGAATTTATTCAAGGTAACAATAACTTTACAAGCTAAGGCATTAGATCCAAGTTTGGGAACAACAAGTGGTATCAGAGCTTGTTGAGAAACTTTGATCAAAGAAGTATAACACACTCATCTCATTACTAAACCATAAACAAAAATGGATCTATATAACCACTCAACTCCTACCTCTACAAAACTCCCAATCCTTGACACTGGAAAGTTTGAACAATGGAAGTTCAGAATCCAACAGTACCTACAACATGAATACTATGCTCTATAGGATGTCATAGAGTTTGGTGACTCCTACAAAACTCCTCCAGAGAAAGCAGGAAAAAGTACAGCTGGTGAAGGGTCTACAAAGAAGAAGGGAAGGACTGTAGCTATAACTGCTGAAGACATGCAGAAAAGGAAAAATGATGTCTAGGTAAGAACTACTCTTTTACTGGCTCTCCCTGATGAACATCAGTTGAGATTCAGCAAATATGATACTGCCAAAGAATTATGGGAAGCTATTTTGAAAACCTTTTATGGAAATGAAGCCACCAAAAAGACAAAGAAGAATCAGTTGAAGCAACAATATAGTAACTTTAAGGCTGAAGGATCTGAGACACTTAAACAAACTTTCAATAGGTTGCAGGCTATTTTAAGTCATCTTGAGTTCATGGATGTTCCAATTGAACAAGATGACTTAAACTAGAAGTTTTTTACAAGTCTTGCACCAGATTGGCTTGTATACACCATAGTTTAGAGAAACAGGGATGGCCTAGACACAATGAGTCTGGATGATGTGTATAATCATCTCAAAGTTTATGAACCTGAGGTTTAAAAGAGTTCAGGGTCAAACTCACAGAATATGGCCTTCTTTTCTTCATCAAACACCAGCAGTGGAAAAAGTAAAGTTCCTACTGCTAGTGTTCAAACTGCTAGTGTTCAAGTTCCCACTGCTACCACTGATGTTACCGCTGCTAGTCTTAGCTATGATACTGTCTGTGCATTCATAGCTACTCATTCAAATGGTTCTCAAATTAAATATGAGGACATCTCTCAGATTGATGATGATGATATAGAAGAGATGGATATAAAGTGGAACTTGGATTTGTTAAGCATAAGGGCTGATAGGTTTTGGAAGAAGACTGGTAAAAAGATTACCATTCAAGGATCTGATGTAGCTGGTTTTAACAAATCAAAGGTGGAATGCTACAATTTCCATAAGATGGGCCATTTCGCTAGAGAATGCAGATCACCAAGAAGTCAAGACAGAGGGAAAAGAGAAAGCTACAAAAAGGATCATAAGGTAGAAGAGCCTGCTCCTAAGGTACTGATGGCCATTGATGGCATTGGATGAGATTGGAGTTACATGGCTAAGGAAGATGAAGTTTCAAATCATGCTCTTGTAGCTGATGAAGAGGAAGTTCCAATAGAATATGCTCTTATGGCCAAGTCTAGCTCAAGTTTAGATAATGAGGTATATGATGATGCCTTTTGTTCTAAATCATATAGGAAAAACACAGAAAATCTCAACAACAAGATTATCAAATTAAATGAAGAACTTAGTGATTGTGAAACTGATCTGTATAACTACAAAAGAGGTTTATCTCAAGTTGAGGCTAGATTAGTTGAATTTAAAGAAAATTAAATTAAATTATTGTGAAAGAATTAGAGTTCTTGAAAGAGATGTAGAGCTTAAAGATAATAAAATTAAATATCTAATTAATGAGTTTGAGAACTTAAAGAAGGAAAAGGAAAGCATAGATTTTAAAATAGAAAGATTTGAAAATTCTATAAAAGATATAGATCAACTCTTAGGGAGTCAACAATCAGATAAAGATAAGAAGGGTCTAGGATTCAATGGGTTTAGTGCAGTTCCACCCCCTCCTGCACAACTCTATTCACCTCCTAAGAAAGATCTGTCATGGACAGGTTTGCCTGTGTTTGTTGATGACACTGTTACTGACTATAGTAGGCCTACACCTAGTATAGATGTGTCAAAAGATGTAAGTGATAAACAGAAAAGTAATAGTGTCTCTCCCTTTGAACAAAGAAGATCAGTTTGTAATGTTTTCTTAAAACCTATGATAAGGTTTGTAAAAGAAACTGGTAGTTCTAGTGCCTCTAAAGTGAATAATACTAAAAGTGCTAGGAAACCAACTGTAGAGTATGCAGAGATGTACAGGAACACCTCACAAAGTCCTAGAGTTAGGGGAAACCAAAGAAATTGGAACAATCTAAAATCCCAACAGCTAGGAGAAGACTTTGTGATGCAAAATAAAGCATGTTTTAATTGTGGTAGCTTTGAACACTTGAAGTTTGACTGCAAACAAGATGTATGGGTGGATAAAGGGAAAACCTGGAAAAGGGTAGACCATGATCATGACAACCTGAAAAACCCATCAATAATGAATAGTGCTCATCATAAAATGACATCTGGTGTTAAACAAGCACATTCACATGTATAAAGACCTTTTGAAAGAAAAACAGCAGTTAAAAATCAAGTCTGGGTTCCAAAAGTTCCCACTGTTAGAACAAAAATTCCCACTGTTGGCTCAAAAGTTTCCACTGCTAAGCCAACAGTTGCTGCTAATTTGGGAAACAAGGGAAAAGCTATTAAGGCCTCAGCTCGTTGGATTTGGAAACCTAAACAAAATACTTTCGGTCAAGATTTAAATTTCAATGGTGTATCTGTGACTTTCAAGAAATATCAATACATTGATACACAAGGCAGGCCCAAGTCAGTAATGGCTTGGGTCCCTAAAGAGAATTAACTCTCTTTTGTATATTATGCAGGGCATTCCACGGGATAATATTGATGATAAAGGATATTGGGACAGTGGTTGCTCTAGGCACATGACTGGTAACATATCATATCTTTCTGAGTATGAGCCTTATGATGGAGGATATGTGTCTTTTGGACATGGAGGAGGAAAGATTACTGGTAAAGGCACAATTAAAACTGGTAAACTTGAGTTTGAGAATGTTTATTTTGTGAAATAACTGAAATATAATCTGTTTAGTGTATCTCAAATTTGTGACAACAAAAATAGTGTTTTGTTCACTGACTCAGAGTGCCTTGTGTTGGGAAAAGATTTTAAGTTAGTTGATGATTCTTATGTGCTGCTTAGGACGCCTAGACAGCATAATATGTATTCCATTAACCTAAAAAATATTGTCCCTCATAAAAACTTGACTTGTTTGATTGCCAAAGCCTCTGTAGATGAAAGTATGTTATGGCATAGAAGGTTAGGTCATCTGAAGTTTAAAACCATGAATAAGTTGGTTAGGGATAATCTAGTTAAAGGTTTGTCTTCCAAAAGTTTTGAAAATGACCATACTTGTGTTGCTTGTCTGAAAGGAAAGCAGCATAAGGCTTCTTGTAAGACCAAGTTAGTGAACTCTATTTCTAAACACCTCCACACTTTGCATATGGATTTGTTTGGACCTACTTTTTTTAGTAGCATCAATCATAAATGGCGTTGCTTAGTTGTGACTGATGATTTTTCTAGGTTTTCTTGGACTTTCTTTCTAAAATCTAAGGATGAAACAAGTAGCATTCTTAGGAATTTTATCACAGAGATAGAAAATATAAAGGATCTTAAAGTAAAAATAATCAGATGTGATAATGTGGTGAGTTTAGGAATAGAGAAATGAATGAATTCTGCTCTAAGAAAGGTATTAAGAGAGAGTTTAGTAATGCTAGAACCCGTCAGCAAAATGGTGTTGCTGAGAGAAGAAATAGATCTCTCATTGAAGCTACAAGGACCATGTTAGCTGATGCTAAATTTCCTGTCACTTTTTGGGCTGAAGCAATTAATACTGCTTGTTATGTATAAAACAGGGTTTTAGTAAATAAGTCTCAAAACAAGACCCCTTATGAATTATTTAATGGTAGATCTCTTGCTATAGGATTTCTAAGACCATTTGGGTGTCATGTCATGATCCTTAATACCTTAGACCACCTAGGCAAATTTGATGCTAAAGGGGATGAAGGTTATCTTGTTGGATACTCTCTGTCTAGTAAAGCATTCAAAGTATTTAACAAAAGAACCAAGAAAGTAGAGGAGAACCTGCATGTAGACTTCTTAGAGAATAAACCCATTGAGAAAGGAACTGGTCCTAATTGGTTATTTGATATTGATACTCTAACCAACTCAATGAACTACGTGCCAGTTGTTGTTGCAGGAACATCTTTTACTAACATTTCAGGTTCAAAAGAAGATGCTAATCAAGCTGGGAAGGAAAATGTCTCCTCTCTAAGATTCATTGCACTTCCAAATTGGTTCCATGAGGCTCAAATGGGAACTTCTAATGAGTCTTTAAGGAACAATGATGCACTAGATGAATCTCGAAAGGAGCAAGATAGCAATTTTGGAGTATCTGACAGCAGTATGAACACCAATCCCACTGCTACTACTAATGACCCCACAGCTGATTAAGTGGAGCCTGTTCTATCCTCAACAGTGGAAACTGAAGTTCCCACTGTTAGTACATCTGTTCCCACTGGTTGTCTATCTATTCCCCCTGTAACCTCAAGTGACCAAAGAATCATCTCAAAGGGGGGTTCAAGCTATCAAGAGACACCATCTTTAGGAAATGCTATGTTCTTTGAAAACAGGTTGGAAGATCTCTTTGGTGATACAACTAATTCAGTTAGTCTGGGTAAAGTGGAAGCTGACTTAAGTAACATGGAAACTGACATTCAAGTCATTCTAACTCCCACTCTCAGAATCCATAAAGATCATCCAAAGAGTCAGATAATTGGTCCTGTTGATACTCCTGTTCAAACCAGACACAAGACCAAGAATATGGAAGAACAAAGCTTTATAGCCATAATTCATCAAAAGACGAATCCTGATCTCCTACAGTTTTGTCTGTTTTTATGTTTCTTATCTCAAGAAGAACCCAAGAAGATTGTTGATGCTCTCAATGATGAAAGCTGGGTAGAAATTATGCAAGAAGAACTTCTCTAGTTTAAAATTCAGGATGTTTGGGTTTTGGTAGACTGTCCTAAAGGGGTGAGACCTATTGGAACAAAATGGGTCCTCAAGAACAAGAGAGATAAAAGAGGAATAGTTATTAGAAACAAAGCCAGATTAGTGGCACAAGGGTATACTCAAGAAGAGGGAATTGACTATGAAGAAGTCTTTGCACCAGTTGCAAGGATTGAGGCTATTAGATTATTCTTAGCCTGTGCCTCTTATATGGGCTTTACAGTATACCAAATGGATGTCAAAAGTGCTTTTCTATATGGGACTATTGATGAGGAGGTATATGTGATGCAGCCTCCTGGATTTCAAGATTCAGAGTTCCCACATAGAGTCTACAAGGTGAAAAAGGCTATGTATGGACTTCATCAAGCACCCAGAGCTTGGTATGGTACTTTGTCCAAATATTTATTGGATAATAGATTTCAAAGAGGCACCATAGATCAGACACTGTTTATAAGAAATCACAAAGGAGAGTTTTGCTTGTACAAGTGTATGTCGATGACATTATATTTGGATCTTCAAATCCAGGTTTATGCAGAGAATTTGAGGCTTTAATGCATGACATATTCAAAATGAGTGCTATGGGTGAACTCAGCTTCTTTCTGGGCTTGTAAGTTTTACAAAAAAGAGATGGCATCTTCCTCTCATAAGACAAATATGTTGGTGATATTCTCAAAAAGTTTGGGTACACAGATGTAAGGACAGCAAAGACTCCTATGGATAGGAAGAATCATTGGGGAAAGGATGGACCTGGCAAGGATGTGGATCTTCACTTGTATAGATCCATGATTGGATCATTAATGTATCTTACTGCATCAAGACTAGATATCATGTTTGTTGTTTGTGTCTGTGCTAGACACCAAGTGACACCTAAAGAGTGTCATCTCCATGCTGTTAAGAGAATTTTTAGGTATCTAAAAGGTTACCCTATGCTGGGACTTTGGTATCCTAAAGAGTCTCCTTTTGACTTGGTGGTCTACTCAGACAGTGATTATGATAGTGATAATCAAGATAGAAAATCAACCACTACGGGTTATCAGTTTTTGGGAAGAAGGTTGATCTCTTGGCAATGCAAAAAGCATACTATTGTAGCCACCTCTACAACTGAGGCAGAATATGTGGCAGCTGCAAGCTGCTATGGACAGGTTCTTTGGATACAAAATCAGTTATTGGACTATGGGTACAATTTTATGAACACTAAGATATATATTGATAATAACAGTGCAATTTGTATAGTTAAAAATCCTGTCTATCACTCAAGAACAAAACACATAGATATAAGACATCATTTTATAAGAGACTGCTATGAAAAGAAGTTAATTAATGTGGATCATATTCATACAGATGATAATGTTGCAGATCTCTTAACTAAACCTTTTGATGTAGGAAGATTCCAGTACTTAGTTATAAGTATTAGAATGCTCAATCCCTAAAATGTTTGTCTCTTGATTCTTGTAAAGTTTAGTATAGGATTTGCACTGTTATTAGATCAATATGTGTTAGTACTGCTAGTGTAAAATGCAACTGTTAGTCATTTTTCTCAATGTTAAGTTTCCACTACTAGTGTAACTATTCCCACTGTTGGGACATATTTCCACTGTTAGTGTTTTTCTTAGTTTTGGACTAACAATTGCAGGATAAGCATGTCATGAAGAGGTCTCTATGATGTATCAAAGGTGGAACCACATAATATGTACTAATCTTGTAAGTCAATCTATCTTGGGTTGGGGTATAGGAACCTCTAGGTTTAGGGTATTCATAGAATACTCATGGCCAGTCTTAGACTGTCCCCACTGATGAGTGAAGGTTATGTGACAATGAAGGCTAGTTTTCTTGCTAGAGTTCTTAACTTTCGAGGCACTGTAGTGTGAGATCTCATTCATAGGTTATACACAAATTTAGCCCACAAGAGTTGCCCTCATGTCTCCCTAATCGTTTTTAGGGTGCATGAGGTGTGATGTGGCATTTGGTTGTGTAATTATTAGAGAAGGGTCTCATACTTCCAAGACATTTGACCTAGTATGGATGTGGTAGGGTGGTGACTAAGGGAACTTCTTAAATGGGTTAAAACAGGGATTCAGTCGTAAATATGTGTATAAACTTTCTTCATATGTCAGATAGCAAGCAAAGGACTCGTGAATTCATGCATGTCTATCTTGTTTTTACAAGTGTGTATGTATGGATAGGGTAGGCTTACTTTTGAATATTGAGGATAAGTGAATACCCTTAGGAATATTTCTCACTGCTTGACCAACAAGTTTCCACTTTTAGGCTTAGTTTCCACTATTTGACTATTTTCCCGCTGACAATATGACCGTTGGCACTATTGGGCTCAAAAGTTTGTTGCATTAATTAATATAATTGTTGGGATTTTTTGCCGCTTATGTTGCTATATACTTTCTGAAATTGGGGTTTCAAGATATTTATATTTTTATAAAAAGATTTCTTCATCTTAAACTCTCAATTATCTTGATTCGATCCAATCATAATCTCTTTAAGTGCAAATAATATCCCAATTGTTGATGCCCATAGTACCAACTCTCTTAATCCTATTTAACCCTGCACCTTAAACCATTAATTTTTCAATGGCGAAGCTCACTTTTTGTGATTATCACAACATGGTGGCTATCTTAGAGAAAATAGAGCATAATACTGACTTCCACCAAATAGTAGACTTCCTTGAAGCCTCCCACATCAGGTATGCTTTAATGGTTCATCCCACTGTTTATGTTTCACACATTCGACAGTTTTGGTCCACTGCTAGGATCGAAACAGCGAATGAAGAAACACATATTATTGCTAAAATCAATGGCAAGCAAAAGAATATCTTTGAATCATCAATTAGGAGGCGACTCAAACTAAATGATGAGGAAGTGATTATCACTTTGCCTGACAATGAGCTTTTTGAAAACCTTTCACGGATGGGTTACAATATTTTACCAAACCAAAAGTTTTCTTTTCAAAAGGGTCAATTTTCTCATCAATGTAAGTTTCTCATTCATACCATTATGCAGTGTATAAGTACAAAGAGTACTAGTTTTAATGAGTTTAGTACTAACATTGCTACTGCTCTTGTGTGTCTAGCCACCAACAGAACTTACAATTTCTCTAAAATGATTTTTGATGGTATGATGAGGAATGTCAAAAGCAAGGGTAACAAATTTCTCATGTACCCTAGGTTTATTGAAACACTTTTGAAGATAAGTCAAATCAAACACACTGAGACCTACACTGTGCCCTTTCACACTCAAAAAGTTTTTACTACCCTAAGAGTCAACAGTCCAAGCTTTTCTGGTAGACATGTTGAGTTGTTTGAATCCATGATTGTCCCACAGGGTGAAGGTTCAGGAAATCCAACTGAGCCCCATCACACACCCTTAAATCAAAATGCACAAATCCCTCAATCTCCCCCACATGAACAAATTACTCAATCTCCCCTACATGAACAAATTACTTCTCTAGAACACATACAACAAGAAACAACTATTCCATCACACTCTCATTCTGACATACCCACACCTAGGAGATTAACCAAAAGGACTATACAGATTTCTCAGTCTAAAGTCCTTACACCTGGAGCAGATGAGACTGCATCTCCATCAAGAGATGACAGACATGGAGAGGCTTTTCCTACTGCCACTAGCTTAGATGCAGGGCAGGTCAGTGAAAACATTGCTAAGACCTCTGCCATGCCCCATGAAGCATCAACAAGGGTTACTTCTCTTGGTGGTGGTGAGGGCAGTATGCAACAAAGACTAAATGAATTGATGGAGATTTGTACCAGCCTGCAAAGGCAACACTCACTCATAGAGGAAAAGATTCAGAGTTAAGATTTGGAAATCATTTAGTTGAAGACCAGAGTCAAGACTCTTGAGGATAATGAGAAGAAGAGAGAAGGCTTTGCTCATGAGGATGCTCCAAACACGGGGGGATAGATCAAGGGGAGGATTTGTTACAAGGAGATGCTGAGAATGATAGTAATAAGAGTACTGACAAAGGGAGTGACAGTTCAGGTGTTATGGCAAACGTCTTAGGTACTTTGGAAGCTACAAACATTCTAGCTATTGGAGGTTTGAGGTTTGTTTTTGCCACTGCTAGTCAATCAATTGCCCCTGCTAGTGTAAATGTTTCCCCTGCTAGTGGAAGTTTTGCCACTGCTGCTATTTTTACCACTGCTAGTGTTGCAACACCAAGAGTGACAAGATCTTCAAGAGGAATTATCTTTGAACCATCATCTGTCAACATACCATCTGTTAGAAAGGAGGACAAGGGAAAAGGGATAATGACAGAACCTGCAAAGCCTAGTAAAGCAAAGGTTCTAGATCAAATGAGTGTATAGCTAACAAGAGAATTAGAAGAAGAGTTTGCTCAAGAAGATCAAAAGATAAGAGAACAAGCTGAGAAAGATTCTGAGATTGCCAAGATTCATACTGAAGAAGAACTTAAAATGATGATTGTTGAACTTGATAGGAGTAATGAAGTGATCGCCAAACACATGAGTGAGTATGAACAAGCTGAAGATGATCTTTCACTTGAAGAGAAAATGGAGTTAATCACTGAACTTATCAATTATCAAAGGGATTTTGCTCAAATCAAGAAATACCAAGCTCATCAAAGCAAGCTAGCTACAAAGTCAGAGAGAAGAAAGTTTTACATGTCAGTTTTAAGAAGCAATGCTAGTTGGAAAGCCAAAGACTTCAAAGGGATGACATTTGAGCAGATTGAAGAAAAATTCATTCCAGTTTGGGAAAAGATTCAAGATTTTGTACCCATGAATTCCAAATTAGAAAGTGAAAGACTTAAGAGACCAGGAATTCAGTTGCATAAAGAAAGAGTTAAGAGATTGAAGACAACTGATGATTCAGGAATAGAAGAGAAAGACAGTGATAACATCATGAATCTTCAATAATGAGCCGTGTTGGTAAGGAAGGAAGTCTTAGTGGATGTTACTCTTGGTACAGTCAAATCACCTATATGTGACTGGAAGATGTTTAAAGACAGGGTAAGAGATGTATATCAGATCTTCAGGGTTGGACAAGTACCTAAAGCATATCCATACTTTGATTCTATGCTTAAGGATTTTGATAGGGAAGATATTGTGACCCTCTAGAAGCTTGTTAAGGACAGATTCAAGACAGAGTTGCCAAAGAGTGATCTTGAGAAATGTTTATTCTGTCCCCTGAAGGTTATGTTTGAGCCTGTAGCAAGTGATGGTCTGTGGCAATGTCAAGTACCTATAAAGAATTGGAAGCTGTATAGTTCATGTAGGGTGCACTGTTTAAGCATGGAAGGAATGATCATTTACATGCTGGATGATGTTGAGTACCCTCTTCCAAAGAATACACTACAGAGAATGCTTGATCACAAATGTGAAGTAAGTGAATTTAATGAAGAATTAGTTCATATGATCAGCTTGATTAGATGTCAGATCAAGAAGCTATAGGGTGTTTGGAAGCATCCTCTCCAGGTTAGCATTTTATTCAAGAAACTTGATTTGAAGAAGGAGTATCAAGTTTAGGGGAGGATTGTTAGGAATAAAATGCTCTAAGGCATTCCCACTGTTAGTTATAATGGTTCCTACTGCTAGTATATTTTCCCATTGTTAGTGTAAATCTTGCCACTGCTAGTGATTACACTGCTGACAAGTTTTACCATTGTTGAAGACTTTCCACTGCTGCATGAAGATAAGAACTACTCTAAGTCAAAGACGCGTTATTGTTATATTTAGAATGTATTCTGTGTATATCTCATATATTTAGGAGATTTGGTTAGGTCTTATCTTGTACAAGGCTCCTTATGTTATAAAAGGAGTCCTTAGGTTAGAGGAGAAATGTATCTCTTTCATATACATTCTCTCATAGCTTTAAGGTTTTGTAAACCCTAGTACTGGTTGAGTACTCGTATTATTGAATCAATAATATTAAAGCTTTTTGTGTAATTCACTCTTTAATTCATTTCATTGTTATTCTTCTTGATCATTAAAGGTTAGATTCCGCATAACCTTTGGTGAAACATCTTAACAAGGTTTCTCTCATTGTTAGTTTGAATTTATTCAAGGTAACAATAACCTTACAAGCTAAGGCATTAGATCTAAGTTTAGGAACAACAGGATGAACAAAGGTATACTAAATGCTACCAACATGATGGTTAATACTGCTAGAGCATAAAAGAGTTAATATTGCTAGCCTTATCAGTTAATGTTGCTAGAGTATTTTTAAGCAGTTAATGTTGTCAGGCTTATTTTGTGTGTTTGTACTGCCAGTATTAAATAAGTTTATACTACTAGCTTTATGCAATAACGGATAACACATGAATTTGGTTATCAGATGACACATACAGGAAGGAAGTTATTGGTTTTGGTTTACATATTCTTAATAGATTTAAAGGCTTGTATTTATTGGATTAATTGGTTACGAAGAAGGTTAATTATCACTTATTTGTAGTTGAAGTAGAATTTCACATGGTTGTGTTTTGACATATCTTAAAGTGGGTGTTACACTTTGGAGGTAACTTGTTCGTGCTTAGAAACGATGTGACGAAGACTTGACGAATCTAGCAAAGGTGTGTGATTTTTCTTATGGTGCTCAAAGCTCACATTTGCTATCACTTTGGTCTGGTGTCTCATAGAAGATGAGGATAATTGTTAAGAGGTAGCGATCTACTTATATTTTATAGATTTATTTATAAGTTTGGAGTCACGTAGATAGTACAAGACATAACACACAAGTTTGGGTTGTTCTGCTTCAGCATCAAGTTTGTTATACTTAGTTTTCTTCATCAGTGATCATTACATAGAGCCTACAGAATTGAAGATTCAAGAAATGGTTAACATATGGGTTTCAGGGGAAGCTTATTGTTAAAATCTTTAACCATTTACATGCACCACATGAGGTGAAGTTTTTTACTACTGCTAGTCATTATTACTACTGCTAGTGTGAGTTTCTATTCAATAAGTTCATTTTTCTTCATTGTCGGAGTTATTAAATGGGGGTAAATTTGAGAAGTTGGAAGGCTTGGATTAGAAGTGTGATATTGGTTTATAGTGGTTGAAATTAAAGTTGCTTATATTCATATGTCCCCTATTAGATTATGACAAAAAGGGGAAGAAATATTAACATATTGCAACTTATAGATCCTTGGTGTGGCATGGTACAAAGGAAATCTATTTTAAAGGGGAAGTTTTGTTTATTTCAGGGAGAGGATCATATCTCAACTTCAGGGAAGCTTTGGGCTTTTATAATGAGTTCGTTCATGACTTTGTTTGTTTTTTCTTCATTCAAATAGGGGGTATAGATGTTGGGGAATTATTGATTTGATGAGACAAAATAAATAAAAGAATGAAACAAGAAGGACTTAAACACAAAGCTAGAGTTCTTCAAAAGATGGAAGATTTTGAAGATTCTAAAAGATCTCCTTAAAAAGATAAAAGATATAAAAGATAAAGATAAAAGTTAGATAGATTTATGTGTTTCCAATTATATTTGTTCTTAATCCTTTGTATACCTAGTGATCTCTACTATATAAAGAGACATCTAGGTCGTATCTCGTTTATAGTTTTAGCTGGCACAGAAATGTAGAGTCGACACCCCTAAAGGTGTGTGTGTGTGTGTGTTCTAGGCGTGTAGTTCATTGTAAATGTCTAGAGTGATGGTTAGTGTAGCCTTAAGGATCTTTGATCCCTGTTACAAGTGGTAACCGTTCTAGAATTGATCATCTAGAATTGGGGCTTGGTGGAAACATATGGTAATAAAACCTTGTTTAATAACATTGATTTGTTCTTATTCCACTGCATGTTATTATCTTTATTATTCATCCTAGATATAAGTTCGAAACAAACTGAGCTTAAATGATCTAAGGAGTTATCAAACTCCACAAGTTCCAAATCCGTTATTGCCTTTGTTTTCTCTTTGACAAGACCTTCGTAATGTGACTTTGTTAAACGAATTTGTTTGAATAACTCATCGTGTTTCTCTTTGACAACTGAAATTTCATAGGCTTTAAGTTTTAAACCTTATTTTTATGTCAATTTCCTTTTGAGCTAATACTCCTAGAGTTTCATTTAACTTACGTTCAAGTTTGTAATAATAAACTGTTTGGTCATTTAAGGTCTTGTACGTCTCAAGCTCAGTCTGTTTATTTTTAAGTGCAATTAGATAGCTATCTCGAGTACTATTAGACTCCCTTAAAGTTCTATTAGTCTCCTCAAGAGTAGAATTGCACTCTTTCAATTCTTGAGTCAGTGATGCATTTGCTTTCTTTAATTGATTTTGAATCTTTTTGTTTTCATCATTGTCAAGTTTTAAACTTGCAATTAAATTAGCAAGCGCAACACGCTTATCATCACATGCTTCAGCATTTTAGTCAGCCTGATTATTATTATCACACATATTCGATGAATCATGAATGACATTACTATCATCCTTTTCTGTTACATGTGTGTCATTAATGGATTCAGGTTGCTCAGAATGTTGAGTTTCAACTGCAAACACATTATATTCAGCAGTATATGATACCTTAGCCATTGGTTCTGTGTCATAGGAAGGTCTGATATCCGTATCATCTCTAGAAGTGCTTTTATCATTGCATTCATTCCTTGACATGCTGCTTTTATCTCTAGATGTGTTGCTTTGATTTTCTAAACTTTGATCGTTCCCTTTGTCAGATACAATCCTACTATTGTTTGTGTCTCCCAAACAAGCATTTGATGCTTTAACCTCTTGAATCTTGCACTCTTGAATCTGCAACTTTCTTTCATTCAACCTTTTCAACCTATTTTGAATCTCTTGTTCATGACGTGCTCTTTCGACAATACATTTCTCAATGGAATCCATTTTTGAATTATTGCATCCTTGAAGGTTTGAGGTTCCATTTGAGTGTAGTCTTTGAAGTCTCGTCTTGTTCCCAGATCATATGAACTATAATTGGAAAGCTCTAACACTTTTGAATGTATGAACTAGGCAAACTACACTTTGATCACACTTAGATCAGAATTGAAATCCTTCTCGTGAAGTGTTTCTTTGTTGAGTTGCAGTTGTTGTATCTCTTGTTCATCTAAATCCGAACACGAAGATAAAGTATCTTTCATTTCCATTGTAACGTGAATTGTGAAGTGAAAATGATTTTTAGGATCTTAAGTAGGTAAAGTGATTATTGTTGTGGATTGAATTCAATTAACGTTCACGGGATTTTACAAATATGTGACTTAAACAGAAAAAAGAATAATCTTTTACGGGATTTTACTAAATCAAGAAGAAACCGCGAAAGAATGATTAATTGTTGTGATTTGTTGTGAGTGAAATCATTGTTGTTGTTGAAGAACTTGGACTTTTGTTAACGATTGATGATCTAAGATGACGAACGGTGAACACACTTTCAACTTAAAATGATTAACGGGTGATTAAAACACAAACAAGGACTGACGGTGCAATTACGGTTCACTTTGGATGACTAACGGCTGAATTATAAGTATTAAGGACTAACAGTGTAACACCCCCATTTTGGACATATAGCAGCGGAAGTTAATCTGGGGTATTACTTCATGAATCATAGATACAATTATAGAAAACGACTCAAAAGAGACGTTTTTAAAAGATACGTTATCATTCATTTAAAATCAGAGTTTTACAAAGGCAGGTCCTAAAATCTAGAAACATAAAATGTGAATGATAACAAGTTTTAGCCATCTTTAAGTCCATGCCACTCCATGCCATAAGTTGCTCAATTACCTGGGATAAACATGCATAAAAAGGGTCAACACAATAGTTGAGTGAAATTCATAGGTTTGAAATGTAATAGTTGAATACAAGTTATCATAATGGAAATATTTGCATTGAAGGGACAATTATCATGGAAAATACTATTATTGCATCTAAGCTCATGACACTAATACGTTAACAGGGAAAATTACCGTAGTGACATTGGTTGGGGAACAGATGTCCCCGTGGAAAGGTAACTTGCCAAGGTACCCATTATATCAAATATATTGCGTTTGGCTACCCTGTGAATGGGTATACCAACGGGAGTCGTCACCCCCAATAGATCTATCCACAATATTCGCGTTCACTCGCAATGCAAGTAATTAATGATTCATGATATGGAAATAATGGCACTGGAAGCTACTTAGGCAATAATATATCTGGATAGCATACATTTAGAAAACACTTGTATTCATGGTTTAAGCATGTATCCCCCTCACGGGTTTATAAAATATAAGAGATTTAAAAGTGAGGCTATGAACTCACCTTAATAGGGAAATCTGATTGATGGCAAAAGTATATCAAATGAAATGCGTCGGTATGGTAGTACGATGTTATCTACTCAAACGGGAAAGTTTAGTATATCAATTGAAAGAAAGCAGCTTCGTCACGTAACCTGGGATAATATGTCGAGTCTTAGTTTGATTGTCAAATCTTCATAATGTTTGATTTATTAATTTATGGAAATAGTGTATCACTGTTCGGGATATCATAATCCAGAGGCCATGTGGTATCGTTTGAGGAGTCATGGCACTTAAATCGTAAACCCAGCAAACTCATCAAGACGAATACCCAAATGGAACCCCTCACATGAAACTCCCTAGTATCGTGATACGATATGATTTTAAGTTTCTTCAAAAGCTAGTTGGTGATAAGTTACGTTAAATATGTAACGTAATTGATTTATAATGTGACGATCGGTGATTAATAACGACAAATGTCTCGGGTTTTAATAAAATCAAGTTTTATAAATTTAATATATATTTTTATAATTTATATATAAAAATATAATATTTTAATAAGTTTGCAAAAATGGCAGAATATACCCTCGGATTATAAACTTTTACAGGTTTAATCCTTTATTTATAAAATATATACAATTTAAACCTTTAACTTTAAATCTTGGCAAAATAGGTCCTTATAGTTATAACTTTGAAATAATGACATTTTCAGCCCCTATAGTTATAAGTTTCAGAAAGTTACAATATATACCCCTTGCATGGAAAATGTTTACAAAACAAGTCCAAAAAGCCATGCTAGCTTATTTTATGATTCCAAATGATATTTGCGGATTATGGCTTATTAGTATAAGCTAAAATAAGATGTTTTAATGTAACAAAAGTTTAGAAAAAATATTCGTTAGCTAGAAAATCAAAACGGGTCATTTTTAGGGTTTTTATCAAAAACACATGGGTTTGAGGATTCAAAGCTTTAAACAAGAGTTCATACATGATTTTAAGAGTATTATGAACATTCATCTACATATTATAAGTTTATATAACAAGATCTTAGGCTTACTTGAGCTAAAATGGGTTAAAAAGGGTTTTTATGATCCGTACGCCTAGAAATGGTTTCAAGACTTCGTTTTTCTTACTTCTTGGCTTCTATTCTAAGCTTAGGGACTTCTCTTGATCTTCTATGGCTGCTATGGAAGTGTTAGAATTCCATTTGAAGGTAAGAGAGGAGATGTGTGGGATGAATTGAAATGTAAGCTTGGTTCGTGTATTTATAGGGTGAAATTACCCTTGGTGGCCAAGAAAACTTGGAGATTAAGGTTATGATCTGTAGTAGGATGACAAATGATGGCTATAGATGAGTAGGAAGAGCTAGTATTGCAAGGTGGAAGGATTTTGGTGAAGCTACGGTGATGATGAGGATACTTTGAACTTGGAGACCAAGTTTATGACATGGTGGTGATGCAAGGGTGATAGAGCTGCTTGTGGATATGTCATGGAGGTGCTAAGGTGAGGGTGTGATGATATCATGGTGGTTCTAGACGTTTTAAGGGTGTTTGGTTTGATTTATACATGGCTATTTTTTTGGACAGCCAACATCAGTCTCGGTAAAATGGTTGCCATTTACAAATCGTAAATCCGATGAAGCTCAAACCAGTGATCATGGTTAGATATTTGAGTCCTCTACAACTTTTAGTTTTACATATTTAGGGGTTACTATATAAAATTTTAGAGATAACAGTCGTTTACTACAGGTGTGCAGAATCTGCGCACTTTTGCCATTTCGGCCATAACTAATTCATCCGATATCGAATCGGGTTGATTCCACCGGCAAAATGATCACAAGACATAGGGCTACAACCTAGTATTTTCACTTAATACCCAGAACCAGTTGATTTTGCCCAGATCCTATATTTTATCAACGGATCGGATTTCTGGAAACTATGAACTAGTTTAAGGGTGTAACGGGTTTGCTAGGTTTTTCGGGTTTAGGATTAAGGTTTTAGGGTTAGTGTAGGAGTTGAGATTAGAGAAGGAAAAGTGTTTAAATATTGTGTATTGAGTGCTCGTAATTAGTGCTAAAGAGGTGGTATGAAAACTAGAGTGAAAACGGTGGTAAAATGGCTATTTTGGATGTTATGCTTAATGACTTATACCTTGAGCTTTTAAGGACTTGTACTTTGATTTGGAGGGAGTTTATATTTCAAATTTTGTGTATTGATATTTGTACATATGCTTTGAATACTTGTACATTGATTTTATATGTATACATTACATATAATTAGGGTTTTGATATAAACGTTAACGTTTAATGCTTGTTTTGAAATAACGTTTTGAAAAGTACGTTAAATAGATAATGTATTTGGTAAAAATGATATTAAGTTATAGAATTGACATATTAGGAGGTTTACATGATGTAAACATAGATATAGATAGCATAGGTAGTTGCGTGAGCTCGTTTAATTTGGAAATGTAAACTATGTTTCATAATGGAATGGAATGAAACGAAAATTTATTCCCGTGAAAAAGTAATACTTAATATAGTAAGTAGATATTACATTGATGAAAATACTAGAAAATTACGGGTTGTTATAAACGGTGAAAAACTGTTTCAACAATAAGGGTTAACAAACTAATAAAGGACGAATGATTAGTTGTTCTTGAAGTCCAGGGGCTGATTTTGCCAATTTCAAATTGTAGTTGATAAAAACCAAATTTTTCCCTCCTTTTGTTCTTTCTTCTTTGTTTGAAACTTATAAAATGCAATGAATGGTTTAATCTTCTCGCGGACTCGAGTCTTAATTATCGATCAAAACGAAACACACTGCGATGATCTACAAAGGACCGTGATCGTAATGGTATAAGTTAGAAGACTCGCGAACAACCGAAACACGAAACCGAAAAACCCAAAACTTGTCGAAACGAACACGTTTTTCCCTTTTTACTTATGTATAAATCGCTTAGTCTGTTCTTAGGTATAAATCGCTTTAGTTACTACGTATAAATCGCCATTGTTCAAGTGCATAAACCGCCGTCTGTTTTGTTCACGTATAAATCGTCGTCTTTTTTGTTCATGTATAAATCACCATCTTGTGTTATGTATAAATTGCCGTACTTGTGTTATGTATAAATCGCCATCTGTTCATGTATAAATCACCGCACACAAACAAAAACCGTACTAGTTGTCTTTTTGCAAAAACCACAAAATGTCCTTTTCACCTTATGTTCAAACCGTGGACTACAATAAGCAATACCAGAAAATAAGCTTCGTCTAATAAGCTCTTTTAAGCCACGTGAACAAATAAGCTTGATGACCACGAGAATAAGCCCAGAAAAAGCTTTAATAAGCTGAGTTGAACACAAAGATAAGCCACAAAAAGCTAGACAAATAAGTTGCGACAATTTTGAAGAAGACGTTTAAAGCTCACAAGGACAAATAAGCAAAAGACTCAAAGATAACAAAATAAGCTAAACTTAAGATGTGACCCTTATAAGCTTGATCTAAGCTCATGTGATAAGCAAATAAGCCACGAAGAAAGAAAAAAATAAGCCAAAAGTGACGTCAAATAAGCTCTAAGTAAGCTGAAAAATGAGCTGCAAAAACCACAAAAAAACTATTGCAAGAATCCCATGATAATAACTGCTTTAAACCATAAGCACATAGTGACAAAATGAAGTAATAACATAAAGCCCATATCAGAAAGTTACAAATTATATGGAAGCCCAAATTATGATAACCCACGAATTATTTAACAGATATGCAAAATATGGTTTTTAAGAAAAAATATGAATTTGTTAATCAAATAAGCACTAAGAAGAAAAGAAGAAAAAAAATAAGCCGAACCAATAAGCTCAAATAAGCTCACAACAAAAACACTAAACCCACCCAAGGCGAGTGATACCACTTGTTGGAACCCGGAATCACTTCACCATCATAACTTGTACACGAAATCAAATAAGAAAAAAGAAGGAAGAACTTAGTGAGAGAAAGTAGAAAGAGAAAATGAATGGTTGAATTCTAATAAGTGTGTGAAATACAAATAAGAATCAACACCCTCCCCACACTTGGAGAGGGGTATTTATACTTAGACTTCTTAAGTTGGACGCTTAGCTTTTCTAACACGGGCTGGGCTCTGGTTTTGATTGGGCTTAAGCCCGATACGCGTGACCAATTAGCTTACATAAACGAGCCTGATTACCCTTTCCTAGCCTATTACAACATATCATAAGTAAAGACCGAGCTTTCATGATTTGTAGCCGAGCTTCCTTGTTCGACTCAATATTTTGAGGCTAACAAAATGGTTTAAAGGCTAAACTAATAATGATCACATAAAACACTTAATAAACTATCAAATTAAATTCAGATCAGAAGGATATTATCTACTAGTCACTATCATATAAAATGCAGGTATCAGCTATAGTGACATTGATTTCCTGTCCACCAGCCCTTGTGCTTAGTAGGAATATTTTATAGTCACTATTCGGATCAGTGAAATCTTGTATCTGTTTTAGTTGCAAGGTTGCAGAATGTTAACATTCATATCGTTCATTTATACAGGAACTCTAGAGGCTTCATTATCGATATTAGAAGTCTGATGATACATTTCAAGAATACCTTTTTAGGAAAAGTCAGATTTTAAATCACAAATGTTTAAAGTAATTAACCTCTAGGCAAAGAGATCTAACTTGGCATTGAATTTCCAAAAACTCTGAAAGCATAATTTGCTCAAAACCCTTGACCAGAGTCTCACTAGTGCCTTCTTCAATTAGCAGCTGCTTTATCTTTTCAATTGACAATGATATGTCCGTTGGGACAACGACTAACTTATCATCCAATATTCTTAAAGAAAGAAATAATGATGAACCTGTAGAAAAAAGAATTATATTCAGGTTTTGTACATTTGATCGATTTTTATGATAGCCAACATATTTCACCCAGGGAAAGTCATAACTTAAGTCCAATGGGTGAAAAGCCCTACAAATTGTATTTTTCATCATTTATTTAAAAATCAGACCTTTCAATTTGGGTGACTTACAACCTCGTTTGACCCATTTGACCCTTTTTTCTTTTTATGATTCTAAACACTATGAAAGTTTCAGCATATATTATTATCCTAAACAATCACAAATTGATTCAAAATATATTATCTATATGTATTTTAAAATTATGTTAGATTCAAGTATGAAACCACAACATGTGTACAAGACAGGCACTCGTCCCTAAAATGTAACTATTTTAAAGTCGTATCTCGTATTTACCTGAGGTTTCTTTTCTTTATCGACCAATGTAGCGCTAAATCTCTGTGAAAAAAATAGGCACATAAGATTGACAACATCAAACCTTTCATTATTCAAATACTTTATTTAAAATATGAGACAACCCCGTAGTAGTCATTAGTAATAGTTATACCAAGAATGTGGCAGATAGCAACGTATTCAGTCTTAAGACATTGCTTGAGAGTTTTGGATTGACCTTCTCTAATCTATCATACATATAAAGGAAACTATCATAAGTTCAGTCATCTATAATGAACTTGTTCATCGTCTTGAAATTGTTATTATAGATACCGTTCTCAAGAAAATCTTTAGACCTAATAGAGTAGCGGCGTTCCTGACATGTGAACTGCATGTGTTAAAAAATCGTATCATATAGAGTTATACATTAAAATGTAAATAAACTTACCAATGAGGATAATATTTTATCACATAAATCTCCCGAAAAGCATTGGTTACCATTCTCCCAAAACGATATAAAAGATCAAATCTAATTCCCAAACATCATGTTCAGACCCCTTATCTTTTCCATCAATATTAGTACCATGGTATGGTTTTGTTTTGGTTGTTACTTCACATTCCTGCACAAAAGTTTTAACAGTCCTAACACAGATATTGCAGTCTTCAATGGAATGTATCTTCCACGTGCGAGCAGGACGACTTCCCAAGCAGCATTGATGACCAACATGAATAATCAATAATTTTGGTATCTCAACTTCATTTAATATTTGCTTATGACCACGTTGTTATTAGAACCTCGGGAAGCAGGGGTATTCCTTGATTATGTATTAGTACCTGCAACTACAAATGCAATAGAAAGATAGGTCATTCTAAGCGAACTTATATATCTAATACCTACTAAAGTTTTTGTTACCATTAATAACTATATCGAGAAGAGTGGCAGCAATACCCTTAAAGGATGTGTTGGCTTGAATGTTTGTAGACAATTTGTAGTCTTCAGATTCTAAACCTTGATAGTATAATCACTTGATGCAGTAATGAGACGAAGGCCATCAGGTGTGAGGATGGCATCATTTACATACGATGAGTGACCACGAAATTCCTTTAACAGCTTTCCACCTTTTATCTTGTGAATTCTGATATAGCTTCAAAAAGGATAATAATTAGGTATCAGTTAACTATATGTGGGTTATAGCTAGGTTTCAAATAGGTATATTATTATTAACAGACCTTGCAGTTCCATCAAATGAAGTGCTTAATATTTGACTCCCAGCTCAGGTGAATGTAACGCTAGTCGCATCATGCTAACTGCATAAACAAATCGTGAACACCCTGAAACTACATTAGCTTTAAACTACAACCAAAATCAAAATTAACAAAACAAATCAGCTAAATGTGTTTACAATGACAAGGAAAAATAACATTATGTAGTTATATCAACTAAAATATAAGATAAAAATAACAATTGTGTATATAGCAACTAATAAATATAGATAATATTGACCTTAATAAGATTATATATATATTATAGAATATATATATATATATATATATATATATATATATATATATATATATATATATATAAATTAAGAGGATTTGTTTAAAAGGTTATAAAAATATTTTAGTGAAAATTATGAGATGAAATATATCAAATAGCCTTAGGAATTGATACATAATGATCAAAATACCAATTCAAAAGGTTGTATAAACTAAGAGTAGACTTCCTGTTTGTGATAAAACAAACTCCAAGTCAACCTTTGTTAAGCAAATCGATTGAAACTGACCTAATCCACATTCAACGGCAGCCTAGAAGAAGAAAATGAGAATGAAAAATAAGATATGGTTATGAGTTACCCATCAAGATGAGGTTGACGCTTGAAGACTATGAAGAACTGAGATCCATTTTTATTTGGGCTGCTGTTTGCCATAGATAGCATACCAGTACCACTATGATCCAGCTTTAAGTTCTCATCTATAAAGAGAGCATCAAGTATTAGTACCAAAATGATAGCTAAATGATAACTCGAAAATATTTGATCATACAAAACAAAGATAGCATCTTTCAGATTATACCTACAAACTTTCCTCCATAGATGCTTTCACCACCAGTGCCTGTAAACCATCAAAAGGTCATGCCTTACAAATCTGGCATGCAAATGCAAGTTAAAAAGAGCTTCATCACTCTGTCAAGAAGAGACTGCAAGGAAAAGCATACCATTTATTTTGAGAAATCGCCTCCCTGCATAAGAATTAAAAAAAGGTTATTTGACAACTGAGCGTGCACGCATGTGGCATGCTTGAGATGATAATAAAGTAGAAACAACATATGTGTATATAAACAACTATAACATTTGATCATATAAAATAGATTTATAAACATTCGTTAACAAAAACATATAAGACCTTCAAGCCTATACTATTGTATATCTCGTGGTAAAGTACAGACTTTATATATGAGTACATACATTATGAAATCATCTAGCTATGAGCTATCAACTAACATATTAGGAAAAGAAAAGGTTTAAGACATTCTAATATATGTATATGTTAAATACATACTCCTCGTAATAGTAATTGCAATTTATTTCAAATACATGTGCTTCACTTGATTAACCAAACAGTGATACAAGCATAGCTAAAAAGAATACTCAACATAACAACAATTCCTAAATTAATCTATCATTCTTAACATCACGGATACATACACGTATGAACACATAGGTCATGCCTTAAACCTTAGTCAATTAAACCTTAGCTAAACCAATAAGCAGATTTCATAAGTGCATAACTAATTAGCCAAGATTAATTAAATAAATTTACTTGAGCCATGAAGCCTTTAATTATCCAATGGAAAACAATGCCCTTGTAATGTAATGGCTTTCTAGTAGTGTTTCATGTGCCCTTCTCCTCTGCGCATTTAATCAATAATGTAACAACAACGCAGATTTACGTCTTTCGAATATTTCATATTGAAGGTCCTGGTTTAACTGATTGGATCTTTGCAGCCTATAAAGGATGATAGCCAAGATGTATAAATACACACGACTATGTAGAAACAATGACTATGAATACAATGTGTTAATGCGGAATCTTAACACAGGTACTAAGAAGAACAATGAACAACTGAATAACAACTTTATTAAAGTGTTCTTGAGGATTACAGATTGCTAACTATGATATATGTTCTGTATGATCTTGTGTAGAACTATCTCTACTAACTATGCCTAGGGTTCCTTTTATATCATAAGGATAACCCTAAAAGGCTTACATATCTTTCTGACAAATATCTCATAAATATCTTTTAAATATCTTTTAAATATCTTGTCATCGGTACTAACTAATTTACTACTAACGGTACTAACTAACTAACAGTACTAACTACTTTGTACTGTCGGTACTAAGTATAACTGTCGGTACTAACTATTTGTACTGTCGGTACTAAGTTAAGAAAACATTATTCCTAACAATCCTCCCTTAAACATGAATGTTAAACTATTTTAACTTCATGTTTCTTCAATCCTTTAAGAACTTGATGCACAGAGGATGTATCCAAACATTCTTTATCTTTTCTTAATCTTGTACTCTCTATCCTTCTTTAGCAGCATCCTTGTCTTTTCAGCAATTCAGCAACATCTTTTCAGCTACTCAGCAACATCTTTGTACCTACAATCCAACTAAGTTGGCTTTGTAGTTTTTGGCAAACTACCAGCCATCAACGGATTTGATGTTCCTTTACCAGTAGCCGTTTGCTCTGGGATAGATAACTCTTCATTTAAGAATATGGTGAGTTACTTACCATACAGTTTTTGGTAAACTGTCAACCATCAACGGATTTGATTTGTCTTTACCAAATACCGTTTGAGTTTGGACTAGCCAATGCTTCATTGTCATAACATGGTGCATTGATAAACCATATAGTTTTTAGCAAACTATCAGCTATCAACAGATTTGAGTAGTCTTTACCAAGAACTGTTTGATCTTGGACTAGCCAACTCTTCACCAAGAAGCAAGGTGAGTTGATTACCCTATAATTTTTGGTAAATTGTAAACCATAAACGGATTTGAGAAGTCTTTACCCCAAGCCGTTTGCTTGTGGACTAGCCAATTCTTATGCCTGTTAAGCATGGTGAATTGATAACCATTTGTTGTGTGGTGGTTAGCCAACACTCAATCCCTTCTCACTTCCATCAGTCTTGTTCTTTAGATTCTAAATCAGCAAGTACCTTCTTGATAAATCGTATCAATTCCAATGCCATTGTACTTTCTTCTTCAGACTCTAATTTTAGATTTAGCATTTGCACTACTATTTCCTTCTTTAAAGGATACTTCTTTTTTGTTAGCATGTGAATGACTACTCCTTCATTAGTCATCAAAGAGTGTACTCCTGAGGAACTGTGCAACTTCCAACTGATTACCTTCCATTCATGTTGTGTGCTCCAAAACTCATCTTGTTCATCTGGATTGAACAAAACCTTCAAATCTCCCCAAAGAACTCTTTCAAAACCTTCAGGCATCTCATCTTGGTATTTATCCATTACCAGTTGAAACACAGCATTTAGATCTTCTCTATCAAATATGGACAATACTGTCGTTAAAATACTAAAGTTACTAAAGTATCTTTGTTGTCCATTGCTTCTTGTTACCACATTCAGATTGATCTCTTCTTCTTTGGATTCATCAAACTGTGGTTTTGTTCCAAGACACACTGTCTTCCAGTCAATGATAGGAAATTTTCTGTCAAGAATCTCATAGTCCACTTCTTTTTCTTCATCCTGAGCTATAGTTAAATATAACCTCAGTTCATCATTTTCCTTGTCACTATCATCCTCAGAAGTGTTTTGAATATACCTTCTTTTTCTTGACTTCATCTTCTTCCTAGTACCTAGTTTTCTTTTTCTAGTACCCTCTTCATTTTCTTCTTTCTTAACTTCTTCTTTAGATTCCTCCTTGATCTCTTCTCCTTTGGAGGAATCTTTCTTATTCATTCTCTTGATCAGTTTTTCATCAGCAACAGACCCAATAGCAATGAAATCTTCATCTGACCTCTTTAGCTTTTCATACATGGCTTGTATGTCTTCAAACTTTTTACTTTTCAACTCAGAGTGTTTGAAGTTCCCTACATGTTTTAAGAAGGTCATCATCTGATTTCTTAATTGATTCTTGGTTGGAGGTCTGTTTCTTATGGCCTCTGATCTTTGTTGAGCAAGAAACTTTCTTTGAGCAGCAATTGTATCATGAAGGAACTTAGCTCTTTCTTCAATTGTGAACTGCTCTCTTTCTTGCTCTTGAAGCTTCTCTGCTAGAATTCTGTCTGCCTCAATTCTTGCCTTGATATCATCAAAGTTTTTAATTAGAGCTTCATTTGTTGCTTCTTCTTCAGCCAACCTATTTTTCTCCTCTTCAGCTTCCCATTCTTGTTGAACTTTCCTTGCCAACTCTTCATCACTTTCAAGCTGCTTAAATTTCTTTACAGCTTGAGGAATATCATCATCTTCACTTTCAGATTCATCCTCCTCTTCAATCTTCTTCTTTCCTTTGTCTTTAGGATCAATCTTTGGAAGAGGTTTTAATGTGAGAAGTGATCTTTGAGAAGTAGGCCTTGGTCTTTCAATTTCTTCAACATCCTTCAACTCTACACCTTTCTCTTTTTCTTTAGTAGTAGCTTTGGCTTTACTCATGTTGATGAGAAGTGTAGCTATTGTTTCATCATCACCAAATATCACAGATGTGGGTGTCAGAGTGGATGTTTGAGAAGCTTGAGAAGCATTTTCTTCCTTAGATTGAGCTTCAGTACCTTCCACTTGCTCATCAGTACTAACTTTGTCTTCAGTACCTTCTCTTTGGTCTTCAGTACTTTCAAAGATTTCTTCTTTTTCCTCATTATTCTCTTCAGTACCTTCAACTTGATCATCAGCACCTTCAATTTGTTCATCAGTACTAACTTTGGAACCATCAGTACTAACTAATGGCTTGTCAGTACTAATTTTTTCAAAGTCGGTACTAACTTTTTCAAGGTCGGTACTAACTTTATCTTCAGTACTAAGTCTATCTTCATCCAACTCCTTGTCTTCATCTACCAATTCTTTTGTCCTCCCTTCACTTTGAGCATTGTCTGCTTCCATGTGATCAATGTTATCTTCAGGCATTACATCAAACATAGGATCTCTTTGAACTGATGATTCCCCTTTTGTAATCTTCCTCCCTTGTTTGGATACATTCTTTTTGTGCATCCTTTGCTTCTTTGAGGAGCTCTTCTTGGGGTTTCTTTTCTGTAATGAGACAGTCTTTAGATATGCTTTGAAATGTTTGATAACAGGTTGAGCTTGCTTCTTGAGCTTTGTGATCTTAGCCTTCAAGAGTTGAATTTCCTTGGCTTGATCAGTAACCTGTTGACATAAAGAGATACAAAGATCATAGACATTTTGAAGAGTCATGTCATCCTCATTCCCTGAAAGGGATGCATCATTGGATGAATGATCTTCATGGTTCTCTCCTAAAGGTTCTTGGATTGAATCAGGAATGGTAGGGGTGGGAGAAGGTTGTGGTGAAGTTCTGGGTGAAGGACTTGGATGTTGCTCAAAAGGTACCTCACTAGGTTGAGCAGAAGTTGAGTCAGGCAGTGACTCATTTGGGATTTCACTAGTGTGTGCAGGGGAGGGTGATGGTTGTTCATCATATAGTCTTTTTGAGGAAGCACCCTCATCCTGAGTTGGTTGGACCAACATAGTATCAAACAAAGGTATAACTTTGCCTGAGAAATGTTTGTCCTTCTTAATCATAAAAGAAAAAATTTTACTAGTTTGAAACTATTTACAGGAAAGTGATCTAAAGGACGTATATTAGCTAATTGTCTATCTAAAAATATAGAAATAAAACGAGGATACATTACAAACTTCTTCTTTGCCTCTAGATGTCTAAGCATACCATCAAAGATTAATTTGGAAAAATTATACTTTTGATTAGTTGTTAAACAAATTACAGCTGTGGCAATATTTGTAGGAATTTGATCCCAAGAGGTACTTTTGGAACTTAAACAATGATTAATTGTGTGAAATAAAAACCTCCATTGGGGTGAAAACAAAGCTTTATTAAATGTTAACACAGTTAAATCCCCTTCATATCCCATAAGCTGAATAGCATTAAAGATAGCTTGATTTGGTAATGTGTCTATCCCATCAGCATCATCAAAAATAAGATCAGTTCGAATGGATGCCTCAGATATAGACACAGACTTGCCAGCTACTTTGGCAGTTATGTGCCTTACATGGTTGATTGTTTTGGACTTGGCAGATGTCCAAAACTGTTCAACGAATGTGGTCGAAACAACAGGACTTACAGTGAGCGCATGAAAAATATAACTTCTTCGAAGAAAATCAATGACTTCATGAAACTAACATTCCATCAGTCTTACCAAGTAGGCGATCATGTTGTGCTTAGGACAGGACTCAAGAGCAGCCATGTTGCTTAGAAGAGAGAGATCGTCGGTAAGAGAGATTAGGGCTTGTAGCGAAGAATGTAAGTTGGAGAGATTGCTTGAGTAAGTGTGCGATTGAAATGGATTCTTATAGGTTTTGGTGACCTAATTTTAAAGAAAACGTTCCAATTTACACTTTGTACCCTTGGCGGTATTTTTCTTCAATCGTCTCTTAAGCGGTACAAACTTTGCCCAGCGGTACTAACTTTGCATGGTCGGTACTAACTTTTTCCAAACATAGAAGGAACAAAGTAAGTATCAGAAATGCTTCAGCACCATCAGTAACTCTTCTTAGTGACTCTCTAAATCTTCTTAAAGCGTTGACAAGCATCACTTCTAGTTGATATGTATCCATACAAAAAAAATATAAAAATAGAATAGATTCCACCATCTGAGCCATCTAACCATGACTCACTATTCAGGTGTCTTATCTATCTTCCCCTCACCATCAACACATACTAACCAATTTTACCTGAAAATACTCTTTGGATGGTCTACATAATCTCATGTCTTCAAAATGCTTCACAAGAGAATTCTTACCCTGAATCCTAGCACGAACATCTTGAGCAATCTTCTTACTCTCGAAAGTGTACAGACCACTTGTTGGTACGGTTAGCTATGCTTGCATGATGGTGGTTGAATCTTGATGGGTAGAAAGGTGGAGCATAAAGTGTTTAGAGGTTTCTTGGAACAAGTTTGATTTGCCATGGTGTGTTTTACCTCTTTCATCCACAGTTGACCCATTCATATTGCCTCCCTTTAACCAATGTAGCTATGGATTTATCATCCCAATTGAAACAACCAAGAACTGAAATCGGCTAACATCAAATGCCTTGGTTAGTAGATCAGCTACATTGTCATTAGTGTGGATCTTAAGCACCTGTATGAGTTTCTTCTCATAAGCATCTCGAATAAAGTGGTGCCTAATAGCAATATGCTTTGTCTTCGAATGATATACTGGATTCTTCACAATGCAAATGGTACTTTCATTATCAATGTAGATCTTTGTGTTCATGAAGTTGAACCCATAGTCTAACATTTGATTTTGAATCCATAGAACTTGACTAACACAACTTACAGCACAACATAATTCCGTCTTCCGTGTAGAATGGCCACAATGGTTTGCTTTTTACATTGCCAAGTAATAAGTCCTGCTGCCAGAAATTGACAACCTCCTGTTGTGGATTTCATGTCTAGATTGCACCACATAAATCACTACTGAGTATGATCCAGTCAAATGAAGACTCTCTAGGATACCAAAGGCCTAGTTTGGGTTTACCCTTTAGGTACCTAAAAATTCTTTTGACAGCACTTAAGTGATAAGTCTTTGGAGTGACTTGAAACCTACAACAAGCACATACTGCAAACATAATGTCAGGCCTAGAAGCAGTCACATACATTAAGGAGCCAATCATTGACCTATAGAGATGGACATCAACATCACTGGCTTCCTCATCTTTGACTAATGGCTTCTGAGTCTCAATTGGTGTACTGGCAGTCTTAACACTTGCAAAGTCAAACTTCTTCAGGATTTCAGCAACATACTTATCCTGGCTAATAAATATACCATCTGGTTTCTGTTTGACTTGAAGGCCAAGGAAGAAAGTGAGCTCTCCCATTGAACTCATCTGAAATCTACTCTTCATTAAAGCCTCAAATTCATCACACCAAGACTTCTTTGTAGACCCAAAGATGATATCATCAACATAGACTTGAATTAATATGATATTGTGTTTGTCCTTCCTTAAGAAGAGAGTTTTGTTAATTGTCCCTCTTCTGTATCCATTCTTCAATAAGAAGGTGGATAAAGTAGCATACCATGCTCTTGGAGCTTGATGTAGTCCATACAAAGCTTTAACCACTTTGTAGACTTTCTGAGGAGACTTAGGATCTTGGAAACCTGGTGGTTGAGACACATATACTTCTTCATCAATCTTGCCATAGAGAAAGGCACTTTTCACATCCATCTGATAGACTATTAAGCCTTTATATGAGGCAAATGCTAAAAAGATCCTGATGGCTTCAAGTCTAGCCACAGGAGCAAAAACTTCATCATAATCTATTCCTTCCTCTTGCCTGTGTCCCTGAGCAACTAATCTAGCTTTGTTCCTGACAACCATTCCTCTTTCATCCTTCTTATTTCGATACACCCACTTTGTACCGATAGCCTTTTTCCCATAAGGCAAATCTACTAGAATCCAAACCTTTTGAATCTTAAACTGCAACAACTCTTCTTGCATAACATCAACCCAGCTTTCTTCTTCAAGAGCTTCTGAAATCTTCTTGGGTTCATGTTGAGATAGAAAACAAGCAAACAAACAATGATGAAAGTCCTTATGATTGGTTCTCCTTTGCTTTTGAACATAACTAACAAAAGCATGAGCTTCAGAACTTTTATTGACTTTGCTTCTTGTTTGTACTCTTGATGTTGGATCTCCTAGAATAAGTGTGGAAGGATGAGAGGGTTTAATTCTTGATGTGGGAATAGGACTAACATTCACAACAGTTTCCAAATTTGTGAAGTCAGCCACTGCACCCTCATCATCATAAGATGAATGTGTAAAGATACCATCAGTAGTATCTTCATGAATATCCTCAAGTGGAGGTATTTCATTGTCATCTTCTTGGGAATTGGTTGTTTCAGAAAGAGATAGACTCTCATTTGCACTGGCAGTACTAACTGGTATGCTAACGGTATTAACAAAGTTAGTACCGCTAGCTTTAGCTGTTGTGCTAACAGTACTAATAATGTTAGTACTGCTAGACTTAGCAGCTTCTGCCTGAGTTACCAAGTTCTCAGTTTCTTGTTCAAGATTCTTCCTGAGAGCTTCAGCTTCCTCATTAGCTTCCTTTTCTTGCCTTTGAAGTCTTGCAAGATCATCCAAAAAGACTTGTTCTGCAACTCTTGGACTTCCTATCTTTTTATCTGATTTTGAAACATAAGGGTTTGTGGAAGAATAGGAATTCCATATTGGCATTTCAAAGCAGTCTTGATCAAATTCATCCTCTTTTTCAGAATCCCCAGCATCAATTTTGTCTTTTGTGCCTGTATGTTGGTTAGATTCTTGTTGACCTGCATGAATGTTAGCTTGATTCTCTGATCTAACAGAATGATAGTTCATAGAATCAGTCAAATAATCAAGGTCAAAAAGCCAATTTGGTCCTTTCCCTGCAATATTGGGTTTGTTCTCTAAGAATTTTATGTGCAGGTTTTCTTCAACTCTTTTGGTTACTAAATTGTACACTCTAAAAGCCTTGCTTTGTAGAGAATACCCAACCAAAAATCCCTCATCAGATTTTCCAACAAACTTGCCTAAGTGGTCTATGGTGTTCAAGATGGTCACATGGCACCCAAAAGGTCTTATATAACTTATAATTGGTGTTTTACCAGTTAAAAGTTCATAAGGGGTCTTATTATGAGGCTTGGTCACTAATACCCTGTTTAGAACATAGCAAGCAGTACTAACTGCTTCAGCCCAAAAAGTGTTAGGTAAAAATGAATCTGCAAGCATGGTCCTTGCTGCCTCAATAAGGGTCCTGTTCTTTCTCTCAGCAACTCCATTTTGTTGTGGAGTTCTGGCATTACTGTATTCCCTCTTGATCCCCTTTAACCCACAGAATTCAATAACATCTTTGTTCTTAAATTCTGTACCATTATCACTTCTAATGGTCTTAACTTTTTGATTCAATTGGTTCTCTATCTGTCTTATAAAGTCCTTAAGGATTGCACTAGTTTCATCCTTAGTTCTTAAGAAAAATACCCAACTAAATCTGCTAAAACTATTCAGTGATGACAGGAATAGGTCTTATGGTTTAAACTCCTTACAGATGTAGGTCCAAACAAATCCATATGAAGAAGTTGTAAAGAGTGGCTAATAGTGCTTACTGCTTTGGCCTTACAGGAGGCCTTGTGTTGCTTTCCTTTCTGACAAGCAACACAAGTGTGGTCATTTTGAAAAAGCTTGGAAGGTAAACCTCTTACAAGATTTCCCTTCACAAGTTTGTTTAGATTTTTGAAATTAACATGAGTCCCTAACAAAAAAATAAAAAAACTAACAACCCCCCCTTTTTTCCTATGCCATTTGTTAGATTCATCAGTTGTAGCCTTTGCAATTAAACAAGCCAATCCTCCTGAAGGAACAATGTTCTCTAAATTGAAGCTGTACATATTGTTTTGTCTGGGGATTTTAAGTAGTACTTGATTTTCATCAGGTAACTTAAATTCAGGAGACAAAACAAGACATTCAGAATCAGTAAACAGAACCTTGTTCTTTTTGTCACACATTTGTGACACAGAAAAAAGATTGAAATGCTGAAGTTCTTTCACAAAGCACACATCCTCAAAATCTAACTTTCCAGTTTTTATTTTACCTTTACCAGTGATATAACCTTTACTTCCTCCAAAAGCAACAGGGCCACCATTAAAGTCTTGAAACTCAGCAAGGTAGGCCTTGTTTCCAGTCATGTGCCTGGAACATCCACTATCAACAATTCCTTTATTCTTTAGAGCTCTATGTGGATAATCCTGCACATTAAAAGAAAGAGATTAGATTCTCTTAGGGACCCAAGCCTGTTTGGGCTTGAGTCTGCCTAGTGGATCTTGGAAAGTATAACAATTTCTAAGACTGGATCCACCATTGTATTTGGATCCACCATGGTATCTTTGTGGTCTCCAATTACAACCTGCTGAGGGCTTAACAGCAGTTTCCCTTTTTCCCCCAACAGTACTAACTGCATTTACCTTAGCAGTATTAACCTTTTGTTTTGAAAAATCTGTTCTAAGTACTGTTGTCTTTTTGAAAGGCCTTGAAGATGGTGAATGAGTTTTGTGAAAAACATTTGCTGGTCTAACTCTATTCACAATGGGCTTAACAGTATTAACTTTCATGGCAGTATTGGTTAATACTGTCTGTCTGTTAAAACTTTGCCTAGCAGTACTAAAATTTTTAGTACTGCTAGCTCTAGCAGTATTAACTGGAATGATACCAGTTCTAGTTAGTACTGCTGAAGGAACAAATTGGTTTTGTTTATTCACTCTTGTACATGATTCCAGCCATTGTTATGTCTGCTTTCTTTGCCATCTCTTCTCATGGTTAATCACAATTCTCTATTCAATTGATTAGGATACTACAGACAAAACTTTGCTCTTACAGCAAACCCATACCCTAAATCTTTCTTATCAACTTTAGGTTTTTGACTATGTGTGTATTGACTTTTAACATTTTCCCTAGGAGTTTTTACTTGCTGGTTAGCAAAACTAGGTATTTCTTGTTGTTTTGTTGGTATAGACACACACTCATCTTCACTATCTGATTCATACTCCTCAATGATAGGAGCATCAGACCAGACCTTAGGTTGACTTTCTACATTAGATTCATTGACAACTGGTTCAGTCACTAGTTCAGAAGGTTCTGTACTAATGTTAGATTCACAGGTATCAAATTCACTTGATTGGGATTCAGATTCACTAGGTTGAGTCTGTTTTGGACCATATGTGAACTGTGAGTATTATTTCAATTTCAGGTCCAGAGGGGCATATCATTTCCGCTGTCATGGGTGGGGGTACATCTGCTCTTCTGCAAAACCTATCATACACAGGTTGGTTTTCTATATCACTCTCTTTATTCATAAAAACACTCTGCAACACTTCATTTTCATAGCTCAAAATACCATCATATCTGTGATCCCCATACCCAAGCCCAAACTTATTCCATTTTTTTTTTTTTTGAACGCATTGGAGGATTTACGCAGTTTACTAAGATTTTTAGATGATATTGGCCATTTTTCTACTTTAGCCTTTTAAAATCTTCTTTTTCTTTTGAGCTTTGACTTATAATTCTTTTGGTATGTGAGAACATTGTTTTATCATCTTAATCTATTATCATAAACTTTATCTTTTTTGTTCATACCAAAGTTGTCCTTGTTGATGAGCAACTAACTGTGTTCACTTCTTAAGACCTTGAGAATTGTTTTATTTCTTGCTTGCATCACTAGGTGTTCTCTCTGAGCATCATACCAGTTTTTTAAGATCTAGATAAGGACTCTTTACACTTATTTGAACATGAAATTACCTCCGTGTCTGGTCTGAGCTATTGCAGCATCAAAAGCATAATCTTCATCTTCTGAATGATTTGTCTATCTACACCTTTCTCCATCAACTTATACCAATGCCTTTAGAATCTCTTCTGTCCAGTTCTGCTCCCATCATTGTTTCTAGAATTCCATGCATCCCTCCTCATGTTATCTCGAGTTCCCTTGATTCTACACTCTCTAGCAAAATGCCCTGTTTTGTGGCAATTATAGCATTTCACTTTGGTTTTATCAAAGCCAACAGCTTCTTTTGCATCAATAGTAGCTTCACCATGTTCTTTTGTACAACTTTTTCATTCTATTGAGATCTATGGCCACTTGCACTTAAGTCCAGTTCTTCTTTTAAGGTCTTATTCATCAATCTGTTCCAAAGTCCTCATGATCCAGTTGAGGCAGCTAGATTGATTAGCAAGAAGTGGAGTATTGTGAGTTTGTTCTACTTTGTGTTTTGACCAGAAAGATTGGGAACACAATAAGCCGGTACTAACTTCATTAGTAAGTTGTGTTCTCAAAGACAAAAGCTCATTTTGTTGGCTAGAGGAATGATGATGCAGTAGAGCCTTTTATATCACTCTCAAAGACTCTTAGATTATTGTACAAATCATCAAAACTAAGAGTGTCTACCCCTGGTTTGGTTCTCATTATTAGAGAGACTTGTGACCAGACAGAAGGTAGAGATCTTAGGAATTTTTTATTAGCATCCTAGTGATGGACTGCTCCATGAATCTCTACTGACTTAGAAGACTTTTGGGAACTGTCATAACCTTGGTGAAGCTTTTGTGTTGGATACGTGAATCCTTTAAATGTTGCTTCATGATATACTTTTTGCATTCTCTTTGGATTCGTCATTTCCACCAATCTAGGATTGATGGATCCCACATCTCTTTTGCATCGGTCACTTAATGGAACTTAGCACGATGTCTTCTGGTGGGCCATAAGCAAGGTGATCCTTGCTTTTCTCTCTCTTTCTCTGGCTACAATCTCTTCTGCAGTTCTAGGAGGCAAAACCTTAATTTGTCCTGATGTAGCTGTAGTGATGGATACATGACCATTCCCATTTTGTATAACCTCCCAGATTGGATAGTCTGTATGGGCCAATTAAGTGCTCCATTTCATAGCCCATATATTTATTTTCACCCTTTTTGAGAATAGGCAGCTTGATGGTTAGATACGGTATGAGGAGTTGTTGGGTTGGTGTTTGTGATGCTATGTGGAGGGTGGTGGTGGTGGTGGAATTTCATCTTGTGGTGCAGACATGTTTAGTTTTGAAGGATGAAGGTTTATAACTGGATTAGATTGTTCTTGTTATTCAGAGTTTCTCACAGGCTCTGATACCACTTGTGAGTCCCTCTTAGGAATAGATCTCTGCAGCCTATTAAGGATGATAGCCAAAATGTATAAATACAACTGACTTTGTAGAATATCATGATTAGAATACTATGTGTAATGCGTACTTAACACAAGTCTATGAAAACAATGTAGACTAAATAATAAACCTTCTATTAATCTGTCTCTGAACGAATTACAGAATTTACTAATATTGTGATATGTTTTTGCTATGAGTTATCTTAGGTCTTTTTTTCTAACTATGGCCCTGATGGAGATCTTTATAAAACTAAGGTTAAACCTACAGACAGGCTTACAAAACGCTTAATATCTTTTCTAATATATCATCATTACATTTCTCTTAAAACGGTACTATACTTTTTCTACTAACAGTACTACTATTTGATCCAGTTATTACTATTTGGTACTGTCGGTACTAACTATAACTATCAGTACTAACTATTTGTACTGTCGGTACTAAGTTAGGAAAACATAAATCCTAACAGGGAAGATCGTCAAACCACACTCGAGCATTTCCGGTGAGTGTGGAATTAAACATGTGACACCATGTTGGCATGGCCCACCTCTCCGTTTTTGCTGCTGCCATTATAGTTTAGTGTTTATCTATTTAGGATATGTTTAATGTAATCTTAGTTATAGTCTAGCGCGTCTAGGTTAGTCTATATATATTGTGAAGGGTAGGGATTCACATTGTACCGAATTGAAGTTTTGAGATAGTTTCTTTAATATAATAAAGATTTGTGTGTACGTGGCAAATATCCTTGTTATTTTTCTGTGTCGTGTTCTTGTTCCAGCAGGTGTCGTGCATCTCTTATTACCCAACAAATAACTAATCTTTTTACCGTTAAAATATGTAAAAGTTAAACGCTTTAATATCTTGAATATAAATTGTTCATAAAAGCTACAAAAAGTTAACGATAAATAAAAACTTTTTAAAAAGAAAAGAAAACAACAATTCAATGAATATGGTTTTATGATAATAGATAACGAATTTATAAATGAATCATACAAGTTATGAATCATATAAGTTATCGTCTGTGATTATAGAGAGGCTGATGTTTAGAAAAAATGTAGAACCACAAAGTGTTACAAAATAATTTCTACAATGATGTGACTGGTGATTGGTAAATCATTAACAATTAAAGATGAGAGATAAATTTAAATCCAATTTATTACATGCCACATCATTTGTGGAAATTTTTTTGGGAAACTCTTCTGTGGTTCTTGCATTTCTCGACTTATTATTACCTCGCTCATATTCAAGGCAATGAACATATATTTATTCAACTTTACACAACCAATAATACCTTTGGTATATAAGCTACCAACTCATTCTTTATAATTACCTATGTGGGATCAAATTTATCAAAACACACATTTTACATGTAAGTTATCCGCCTTTTATTAAATGTAGGTTGTATTCTAGATGTAATAATATCATATTTAATGTTACTCCATATAAAACTCTTGGTTCATAAACAAAAATGAGAAGCTAAAAATTAACCTTATTATATATCAAAAATCTCATGGTCCTATATAGCTTGCATTGTCTGAAATTTACGACAACTAACGGTAGAGCTTGAGTTTCGAAGATTTGTTCGTTTTTCATCGACGATATAAGTTTCATCCAACTCTAAGCTCGAACAACAATTTGATCTTTCAGAGCAACGATGTTATTTGCAACCTGTTAGTACAAAAACCGTGTATGGGGGTGAATATGAGTCTAGATCATTTGGTGGATTGGGCCAGTGAACGGGCTATGATGTGGATCTTGTACTAATCCAAGTAATGAAGAGATAATATGCACAAATAAGAGTAAACCGTTAGCCTTACCGCGGGGCGGACCCCACCATTAAGCTCCGGCGTGAGAGTAAGTGTACATGTTTGTCAGAGAAAATGTAGAGTATATGTGGTGTATTAGTTGATAGACAGAGTGTACATTTTTGGGTGTTGAAATGACCTATTTATAGACAAGCCTAATACTAGGGTTTCCTAATATTTCGCTTGCGACTGTTATTAGCCGGAGTGGGTCCCTTGTTGGGCAAGGGTCCACGTGTAATCGTGTCTGTGGACGTGATTATCCTTCCGTAGTCCGTGTTTGTCCGCGGAGGTGCAACGGGTGCGGCTTTAAAAGGTACTCACGTGCGTCTTTGGAATATCCGGAGCTGAGAGGGGGAGGAAGGAAACCCCAAGACCCACCTGTCAGGCTTAGTAGTCCGGATATTTGTTGTATTAGGCTAGGACCCATATGCATATTATAAACTAAGCCCAAGAAGCTTGGTATTCATAATATACGTCATCAAGTCCCCCCAGTCTAGTTCGCTTATTGTACGCGGTACAATTATAGCGTGCAGTGAGCGGTTACTAGGACTAGGTTCCGTGATCAGTTTTTTTCTTCTTTTGCTCCTGCCTTGTTCCGCGTCTTTTGCGTCGTTTTGGCAGTTTGTCGTTGGTTACGTGGGTTCTTCGTGTCCCTTTATCTTCTGCATGATTTGACCGCTTGGGTCTCATATCCAGCTGTTATCATCATCTTTTTACTTTATCTTTATACCGTTGATTGGGAAGTGTCCTGGCACGTGACATCATCCTACCTTTACCTGACTTAAATATACCATGGGTATAAATAGTCAATTCATGCCCCACTGTTTCTTTTTTCATCTCTTTCACTTTTCCACCGTTGTTGACAAATTTCAAGGTTTTTTAGTTGCACAGCCTCTCTTATTCTAGAAGTTTGTTTTCATTCAGGTTAACCTCTTTGCTTCTCTTTTATTATGGGTAGTATTACATCCCTTAAATGTGTTCTTACACAAGAACACCTTGATGCTATTTGTGTAAAATATTTTTGTTCCGGAGAAAGTTCATCCTCAATTGCCAAGCTCTGATGCCACTATGCATGAAAGACCAGCTGGTAAAGTTGGAATGTATACCCGATTCTTCGACTATGCCAACTATCATATCCCGTTTTCTACATTCTTCATGTCTGTTCTCACTCACTTCCGCATTCCGTTTTCCCAATTGTCTGTATTTGGATCTGCCAAGGTTTCGCATTTTGAAATCCTATGCCGCGTTTGCAATATTGATCCTAGTGTTGGTCTGTTCCGGTATTTTTATACACACAATTATAAGAATGGTTGGTTTGGTTTTACCAAACGTCCGTGCTTGCTATTCTAAGAACTTAGATTCTATCAAGAATCGGAACGATCACTTTTTTTAGGTAGATGAATTTGTAGTTCCTGCCAATGCTAGGTTTGATTGGTTTTCGGGTACAAACATTGTCAAAGATCGAGCTCCTACCCCCTCTGAATATAATGTGGAGCATGTTAATACCCTTATCGCTCAAGCTTCTCCGTTCCTTAGTTTCCTAGAAGAATTTCTTTGCTAGGTTGGCATAAGCCGTAATTACTTTGATATGGTATCTTACCGCTTTGAGTATTGAGAATGGAGAGGGTGGGTAATATTTTGTACACACTTTGATTATTGTTGTTGTTTTTTTGTTTTTTTGTTTCCTTACTCTTTTTCCCTGTTGTCCTTTGTAGAGATGGATTTGAATGCTTTTATTCGTACCGCTGACCCTCGTAAGGTGAGGATTGTTTGAAGTGAAAGGGTGGAAAATGATAGGGCCTATCGTTACGGGATGCTTAAAAGCACGTCGCGCATATATATACGTGACCCTACTTCCGACCTCGATGGTTCATTCTTCTGGAGAATTGTCGGCTAGCGTAGAGAGAGAATTTGTTGGAGATGCAAGTGTCGGTGATGGTGGAGATCAGGGGTTTGATTCCGTTGGTGGTCAGGATAATGTTGAACCAATCGTGCCTATCACTGATCATGTTGAAACTAAAACACCTGGGCCCAAACGTACAAAGAAAAAAGTGGGTAACACGTGGCAGTGAGAAGACGCCTGCGCTTCCCATCCACCTAAAAGTTAAGAGCTGATATGGGAACCACTGGTGGATCGCTACTGGAGTAATTTCCCCTAGTGTTCTTAACAGGTTGCTCAAGATTCTCGATTAAATGGGTAGAAAGGGGTATCAGCTTCATCTCTACCCAAACAACCCCCAACACCTATCCTCCAAACCCCAAATTTCTCTTCCTTCTCCCATCCCAAACCACCCACACACCACACCACAACCCCCCAACCCACCCCCCCCCCTCACCCCCCCCCCTCCCCGCCACATAAAGTACAAGCACTGTGTAGAAACCTGGATCTCTCTCCACTAAACTCCTCGGCATCTTTATGCCACACTCTGGTACCAACCCCCCCACTGGTTCGCAGTGCGGAAATATGGGGTTTCTCGAGTGTTACTTCAATAAAGATGCAATAGCAAACGAGATCTAGAGATGGCATGAACCATCAATTATGAGACAGTTAAATTATATGTATACTATTGATTAATATGACGTTGTTATGTTACGAAAATAGAACCAAAGTCTTAAATGGTTTCATCACCTGAAATGTGTAAAGCATTTTAAAGAATCATAACAAAATATTCCCAAAATGTATTAATCGCATCGCAAATCGTCGCGCTCGTCAGTAATGGTCTCCAAAGAATATGAAGACCGATCATACACTCTCTGTTTCATCGGCTTGTATCCCGTTAACCTTATTGATCTTTTAGAGAAAAATCTGATGTTTTTAAAACCTTCATGACAACACATGTTTGGTTTGTTATTACACCTTTTATTTTCACATTCCTACCATATCTTGAGATATGTGTCGACCAACCGCCAAGTATGGTGAAGTGTGAAATTAGCCATGCGTGTACGCCTAATACCGGTATCCCTGAATCAGGTTGAGGATGCTCCTCTGTATCCAACACATGGCTGTTCCTCAGCTGATATCTGCACTGAATCTCACTAAGCACAATGCATAGATGTTTGTGTAATACTTGACTTGCGCACATAGACTAAAAGTCCTAGACAACACACATTACCCGTATACTCTCGATCTGTACAAGATGTGTGTCTATATACACGTGCAACTCTCAGCTCCTTGCTACCAACAATGAAAGCTCGACTTGCTATAGTATGAGCGTATCCGATAAGAAATTGTAAATTATAACCCATCGATCCCCGCGTGCACTTAGCTCGATGCTACTCATACTCATCCCGCACGTCCACCCTGATGTGTAGTAGCTCTGATACAATCCGCTATCAACCGTCTTGCGCTCTGACCGTTCAGTACGCTGCGACATGTACCTTCATGAAGCGTCTCCCTGTAATGTCACCAGTGAAAACCGGCGCAAGTGTGTCACTCCAAGATTGCGTGCTCTCTCTATGAACTAGTACTATACTCATTCGCTAGTCTCTCATTCGATAGTCTCTCCCCTGTCGCGAATCTAGAAGCGAATCCTGCCAGAAGCCCGCTCGCAGGTCCAAAATGAGACGACCGCTTTCTGCCTTCAGTATACGCCTCACCAACATACCTATGTGAAGTGTGTACCGCTCTTTAAAACATTGAAGTGTATGAGACACTCACACTCCTAGTAATATCTTAGGCCTTCGTAGTTGCTCTGAGATGTATACTCTGTTATCAACTGATTGTGTTATATAAAGCAGTGTCGTAAATTACGTTCTCCCGTTACAAACAGAGCACTCGAGGATATTGAGGAACTTCTTACCTACAGTAGAGTGCAAAGAACCTGACGAGTTGCCAACTCATCTCATATCCTCCATAAAGTATAAGACTGTAACCACTTCTCCCCGGACTATATCGCAGAAGAGACTAAATACCAACCAGTCAATTAAGTCGCGTTGATAATATCGCCAAGAACTATCTCAGTGCGCTCTTCTCTGCAAAATGAATGAACGAGTACACTGTTCACATGAGCTAGTATGATGCCCTACTTCCCTGAGTCACTCACGTCAATATAGATGTAATGAATGACAGAAATTCTCGTGTCGTAGTGTACGTTCTTATAAAGAGAACCACGCGTATAATAGACAGAACCACTGCTGTGTCCGCTTGGAGACAATTAGTCATCATGTAGTCTATATGTAAAATGAACATCCGTCATGCGGAGTCTACAGCCACAGAACACCACAAGAACTAGTTTCGTTGTTTGCTTTGTGTGAAACTAATACGCACACCTACCTATTAGCAGTGTATACTAATCTGACAAGCGGTCTATGTATAAGAATCGCCACTAAATGGTAAATGTGCTGTAATTACTCAATATTGTGTTAAAAGTGATCGCTCTTAATCTACTCGATAGCCTGACCTCAAGTACTAAATGTGTAATAAGCTGCTCCACTAGAACCAGCACCTCACAAATAACCGTACCGAAGCGTCTGACCTTAATAACATAATATAACCTAGCTGTACTATACATCTTCATTGTAATATCTAGATGTGTAGCATCTGTTACGAGTCAACTCATACCGGAAGAGTCAGTATATGTACCTCAATATCTGAGAGCTTCATCGCTATGAGTTATACCATAATCTCCTCCCCTATAGCTCACGTATATGCATAATTGTTTCCGCGTTGCTCTATCTAAGCTATGCTCTACTCTCTATCACTGTATTGTGTCCTCGACTAGACGCATACTCGCACTCTTACCTCGATTCGTTTGTTAATACCTGATACTCTTCACACGTCCTCACTATAGTGCACTCTCACCTCTACCCGCTTCTCATCGCACCCGCTACCTACACGCGTGCATCGTCGTAAGACAATCGCGACTTCACGTACTTGTTAAAAGAGAGAAACCCTATTTACCGTCATCTCATACACACCTCTCTCCTTCTATATCCGTTGTCATAACTATCGCGCATCAACTCTACTCACCAAGATGGAACACTTGTCTGAGTCATCTGTCACCAGGCGCGCTGCAACCTAAGCTTCTACGCTTCTCACCAAGACGACCATCTTCCGATCTCGCCATCATCGTCTCATAATACCGTCTCTGCTACGACCTTATCTGAGACTCAAATAGTCACCACCTCGGCATACGCCGCTTATACTAGGCCCGCTCCTTTTCGCACGTTCCTTTTGCCGCACAGCTCGCGGTTAGTCTTTATCCCTAGAGCACACTTTTATCATATCTCTCTCTTACCATAGAATGTCCATGAGATATCTTTTAGCACCACTCCCCCCGCCTCTCGTATACAACACAGGCACACCGCCTTCTATGCTCTCTTCACACAGTTGTCTTATTCATTGTCTCCTCTTATAATTAACTCTATCATACAACCTTGTAAGCAATTCCGTAATACTTGTCGCTCGTTCTGTCTTGAATTTCCGTGTTGTCTCCGAGTTCCCTCCTCTTTCTAACGCTACACACGTTCACATGACTCACCCTCAGAGCATTCATATATGCCTTCCTCGTATACATATCAATCTCATTTCGCGCCCCCCGTTTATCTAGCTTCTCATCCTAAACCCCCCTGTACGGGTTCTTATAAAAGTATAACTTAGGGTTCTTACATGATTCCCATGCACAGTCGCTCCCGTCTCTGCTACTTCCTCACTATCTCCCTACCTTTCTCACAACGGCTACCTTGCACCTTAATTCACCACCACACCTCCCCCCTGTGTTGGTCAACGTATAACTTACATGTATTTAGCCTCTAAATGTTCATGTCATTTGTCCATATGAAATCATCAAACACTTTATATAACTTAAAAATGAATCTAGGTGGTGATTAACTTATGCAACAAGTATGTACACAATAGGAAATGAATGAATGGATATTAAAGACTTTAATAGACCTTATAAGATAGACAAGTAGGATGATGAACACAAGATGTAAACCCTAACCAAGCTTCAAAATCAAAACCTAATCAAGAAAACCCTAAATAGCTTTTCTTGATAATTCCCTTGTTAAAACCTGAATCCAAGCTTGCCACACCTTGAGTAGCTGTAGTAACCTTAGAATGAACACTTGAACACTTGGATTGCCTTGAATGCAAAAATTAAATGAAACCCTAGCACACCTTATGTATGCCGTGGGTTTAGAGGAGGGGGAAAGGAGTTCTTGCTTTGATTTTGCTTGCAGAAAGTGTAAGAATATAATTATGGACCTAGGGCTTTTCTTTTATAGTGCATGAAAAAACCTTAAAAACCTAAAGTGAAAACCATGGGATGGTAAAATAGTTCTAGTACTTGTGTAAGAGCTCTCCTCCTCCTAGGAGGAGGCTCGGCTCAAAGGGGGGGGGGGAGGTACAGTGATGAGACAATTTCTAGAAGATGAGCTTAAGGTAATTTAGGTAAGGTTTTACAAGTTGTAATGAAAGACTTAATAGGGATTAAATGATTTATTTCATGTGTGAACACTAGGTCCGGTTTTGAGATGTTATAGGAAAGCAAAATAAGTAAATTTTGGGTATTGGGTATAATCGTGGGTATTTGTTTGAGTGTAGATAGGTAAAGGTGCTTCGGTAGTATCGAATGTAATTTATTGCGAACTAAGCGTTTTACGTAACAACAAAAATAAAATTATTAAAAAGTTATAAAAAAAAATTAAATACTCCTAATAATCATATAACACTTGCTTGATGTAAACTTAAATTTGTTTGATGTAGTTTACATTGAACGTTGATTTTTAGGTTTTACGCGGATTTTAACTATAATGATATTAAATAAAGCGAACGGTATAAACTAAAAATAAATAATGGAATTTATTAAAGTTGTAAATAACCTAAAAATGAGAAATGTTACATATGTGGTTTCATCGTATAGCTGTGATTTTAGCATAACTCTGGAAAGTGTTATCATATGGTTTACTGTGCGTTTATAGATTGGTGGTTGTCAATTTCTTGGAATTTCTTGATCTTGTCGCTCGTCGTATGTTTATAGAGCAGCTCAGGGACAATTGAATTTATTACACTGATCACGTCCTGTGTGCGATTGATTTCATATGCTACAATGTTTAACTCTTGGCTCCCCACTTGAGATGGTATAAGTTTATATTGTTTTAGACGACAGTCTGTGGGTTATCCATTCAAGGGAGGAATAGTTTCTTAACTATGGTGCAGAATTTCCCATTTTGCCTATTTCCTATCTATAATGATTGATTCCGCGTAAGAGAATTGATAGTTATCTTTTTTAACCAATTTGCTATGAATTGGACATAATCGGTCAAACCCACAAACCTTGTTACAGCTATAACATGACCACATGATATACTAGAAAGCTGCCATTTACAACATTCACAGGTGCCTGTCTGGAAGTTTACTTCACGATTATATCGCCCATCTGAAACTTTGTATTGATACTGATTAACACCGTGAACAATCTATGTGGCGTTTCATCTTTCTTTTATGCACTTTATTTGCTACCCAATCAGTTATTTCATACGCTCTGATCTTGCTACAATGAATACTATAATCAATAATCAATCAATTAGTTCATATTGATTTTTTTTTTAAGTGTTAGTTTAAATGTTTTCAAAGAGAAAGACCATGCAAGTTCTGACGTTGTTAAGTACAGTATCTGTACATTGCACTATACAGTCCTCGGCCAACATTAACACCGATAGCTTTATTTTTAGTACAATACAAGCATTAACAGATTCCACACTATTCGATGTCATATAATTATAATGAACTAGTGGGCAATGCACTCTTGACCATCTGTGAGGACCAGCTTGACAAAGCTTATGGTATGTATTAGGCTGAACAGCTTGTAATATGCTCATGTTGATTGTTAATTATTCTGCTGTATATATGCCTTGCATAGAATTTTCACAGAATAGACATTACGTTTTTTTTCTTTTTTCTAAGATTGTTCATCATTAGATGACGAAAATCATACAACATGAAAAGGATAAAGGGAATTTTTGATGTATTGCCAAAGCTATACATATGACTATCTGATATGTATTAGCGCAAATAAAAGGTTATCACCTATGCATTCTTTAACTACGGACATCCACCATGACCAACATGGACCTGTTTCCCCTTTGTATATACCAAAAGAAATTGGCATGATTTGATTATTTCCATCCATGCCCACAGCTACCAGATTTGTTCCCTTGTATAGACCCTTTAAATACGCCGCATCGATTTAGCAAAGGGCGTAGATAATTGACGAACGTACGAATCTAAAACAAAACGATATAAATATAGTATAGTCACGTACTATTGTTTTGTTATTCAGAAAAAAAGAGCAGACTTACCGAAGCACAATTGGCTATGAATATACACTCAAAAAATCTCCTTGTTCGTTTGTTTTGATTCATGTGATGTCCCTGTTTTTTCTTTCTAGGTTGTGAGCTAATATACGGTAGATTTCAAATTTTTCATACAGTAAACCCTTTATCTGTTGTATCCCATAATATTTTCCTCTCCATGCTTGTTGGTAAGATATATTTATTTTATATTCTGACAAAATATCTTATTGTATCTCTTTCCTTTTAAAATACGCTTATTATCTTGTAACTTAGGAGTGATAATGTGAGAAATTACTTTTTTATTTGCATTTCAATGGTTAGGATATGTTTGAGTTTTGGGACACGTGTGAACATCATTTAGAAATGATATGTAATATTTATCTATAAATATAGTATAGTCACGTACTATTGTTTTGTTATTAAGAAAAGATGAGCATGACTTACCGAAGCACCAATGGCAATGAATAACAACTCAAAAACTCCTTGTTCATTTGTTTTGATACATGTGACTGTCCCTTGGTTTTTTCTTTCTAGGTTGTGACAATAATACGGTAGCATTTCAAAATATTCATACAGTGAACCCTTTATCTGTTGTATCCTATAATATTTTCCTCTCTATGCTTGTTGGTAAGATATATTTATTTTATATTCTGAACAAAATATCTTATGTATCTCTTTCCTTTTTAAATTTTCGCTTATTATCTTGTAATTAGGAGTGATAATGTGTGAAATTACGTATTATTTTGGCATTTCGTATGGTTAGGACATGTTTGAGTTTTGGTGACACGTCATGTGAACATCATTCAGAATTGATAATGTAATATTTTTCTATATATTTACAACGTTCTAGCACGAAGCATTCCTGGCACTTTTTAAATGATGCAGTTTAATTATACTTTTCGGGATGACTTGTTGTAAAATTAGAAAACCATCATCTAAAGAGATTTCTTCCTAACTTGCCAAGTATATAGCTTCCTTATTGTCAAATTTTTTGTTTTGTTTAACTTCTGATTGTTTTTTATAATGCGTTGAAATCATAGGTTTTGACTTGTAAACTGGTGTTTCTGGAATGTCAGGCTTAAATGACATGAACTTCTTCCATTTATGGTAAATGGGTTGTCGGTTTTCATCTAAACCATTATCACAATCATTTTGTTCATCTTCGTTTTTGTCGTTTGATCCGAACGCAAATGAGGATTCTGGTTTTGTGAATGTCATTTTTATAACTGGATTCATTCATTTGAAAATCACTGGGTTTAATATTTAAAGATAGACCATTGTTGCAAAAAGACATACTAGTATTATTATTATTAAAAATAGATGAGTTTACGTCTTGATTAGATGGGCTAATTTTTTCGACAGTTGTGGTTCAAAAAAATTAAAGAACATATTTTTTGATTGTTCGCCCCAAAATTTGTAGTTTCGGCTATTGGTTTATGTTGAGAAACATACAAATTGTGCTTAATTCATCTTTGAATACAAGTACAGTGACAAAAAATACACCCATCGTCGACATTGATATCAAAAGTATAGTCAAATGACGATAGCTTAACCGATAAATTTACTCGATAAGTTTCTTCCAAATTGAATTTATTCATCATCATTTCATGTAACACTGAGTACGTTAAATCTTTACCCATAATGGCACCTCGTTGTGTTTCATTATAATGAATTATAACTTTTGAATTTTTCTTATATTTGACACTATTTTTTTGTGTAAATTTAGTTAAGACTGTTTTCATTTCATGTTGGTTTCATGATATATATTAACTAAATTGTCTCATAAATCGCGTAAATTATAAAGTGATGAAATATATGTCATTGACTAGTCAATTCAATGTTTGTAAATAGTAAAAGAATAGTCAGAATCATGTCTTAAATCGTGTAAACTATAAAGTGATAAAATATATGTCATTGACTAGTCAACTCAATATTTCAAAATAGTAATAGAATAGTCACAATCATGATATAAATCAGGTAAACTATAAGGTGATGAAATACATGTAATTGACTTGTCAACTCAATGTTTCAAAATAGTAATAGAATAGTCACAATAAATTGCAACTTCTAATATTGTTGTTATGCATTGTCTTTTTTATGTAATGTTTTTAATATATAAATAAAAAGTGTGTTTTAAATAAAATCTCTACCAGATAAGATACAAATTTTAAATTTGAAAAAAACAATTCATTCATTAAAATAAATTTACAAATAACAATGCAATTTTCTACTCTCGCCAAAAAGTCCCGTCAAAAACTATTTTTTACAATAAAAGCAGATATTATCCACACAACCACCAACAGATCACACACACTGTTACCATCACAACCACCAACAAAGCACATTATCATTATGAAGATGATGCCCTATAAAGCTTTTGGGTGTCATTGTGAGCGGGATGTAGTTTTGCGAGAAGCATGTAGAAATATAGAGGGGTGGGGGGGATTGTTTCCTTATAAACTTAAAACTTTTGTATCAAACAACTAATCAAGTTTATACTACAACAACTATACTAAATACATCAAACAAAGCCTATCACCATACACAAATTTATACAACACAAACATAGAGGCTAATGCAAACAATACATAGAACGCGGATAAAGGAAACTATAAATGTAAAGCGATTAAGTAAAAGAAAGTTGCAAAACTGAACACGTTGATTTATAGTGGTTCGGTACGAGAGCTTACTCTTCGCCCTATTCACTCCCTGAGTACCAACTCGAGAGTTACTTCACTAGAACAACAAGCTCCTTTACAGGCGGAAAGAATAAACCCTGACTCAGTAGCTGCACATGTCTCCGGTACGAAGCTAATACGGTTCTCTACTTCGAGGTAGAACCAACCTAACGTCGCTTACACTTTATCCGGTACTAAATTAAATATCGAGTCCTTCTTCAGGTACAAACAAACCCATTATGTTTTATGGCCCAACATAACAAACCTTGTTTTTTATGGCCTAAACACATAAACCACCTAACATCTAGTTTGTTGTATAATGATTGATACACAAATGTGTATAATAATGATCCAAGACATAATTGTCAATTAGATGTAAAAGCCTAATCTAAAACATCAAGATCACTAGGCATGATGTTGTTGATGAAGATGACAAGTCTCTTGGCTTGTTGTGATCATAAATCTTCATATATGTAGGTATGTGGTGGATGATGATGGTAAGATCTCTAAGCTTGCATGAATGGTAGATCATGTAGAATCATGCTTGCAAAAAATGAAAGTTAGAAGCATTATGATCAAGGGTTATTGGGGTTTTGATGATATGATTAATTATGTTTTTACATTATAAAAACTTGTTTATAATGATCTTAAATATGTGTAATAATGTGGAAGAAAGGTTGTGAATAGCTTGGGTGAAAAACTAAAGCTAAGGGTGATATTTTATTAGAAACCTAATATTGGCCGTCCAAGTGTCCCGATCCAGGATGGTTGATCCAGTTTGCCTTTTGGTGGATCCGTGGGTTCGCACACGGTCTCTAGTTTCAAAATTGTTAGAAATCTTTTTAAATCTTTTGCTTAGATCTTAATGTTACATTTTAAATGGATTTGGATCTTTGTTTTGAAGGAAAAAAATTCTAATCTTAAATTTTAAAAAGGGATAGATTTGTGAGATGTTGAAATATTTATAGATGTGTTTCCAAAAGTGGTTAATCCTAATTTGTCTTATTCACTAATGTGATTAATCATTATTAAGTAAAGGATTACTTAACAGCATTTGTTTAGTGGTGATGTAAGTAAACTTAAAAAGGTATATTAAAAATGATTTAATGATGAAATGGGTTTTAATCATTAGGCTAGTTTGTAAAAACATGTTAATAATTTTTAATGGTTTGTTAAATGGATTAATGATAATGCAACTTAACAAACATATTCGTACCTTTTGTTGAAACATGAGTAGACTCGAGACGTTGAGAGGTGTTGATGAATGTATGCGTTGATGAGTTGTGGTCACGCATAACTTGCACATTTTACGTTATGTATTACAACTTACTTGTTTGTCATTATTAAAACCAAATGACTTGTTTAGTTTTAATATCATAATATTTGCACTAAGAATCTCCCCTTTTTAATGATGACAAATATGTAAAATTGTAACATAGTAAAATTTAAAAGTTACTCGTTTACACTTCCTTCTCCCCCTTTTGTTGAAACAAAAAGATTGATGCTCCAATCCATTGATCCTTCTCCGTTAACACTCTTTCATCCCTAAAAGGGCGTGTCCTTGGAGTTAAACTTTGTTTCTCCCTAGAAAGGCGAGCTTGCATCATCCCTAGTGAAGTTATACTTTAATCTTCATCTTCTAAGCAACTTTGAGCTATCTACATTAATGTCCTCAAGCTCCCCTAGCTCCTTACACTCATATGATTATTGACCTTGGTTGCTAATGAATCCATGGATAAAATTTCTTACAAAGAGTTAACCTACATCAAGGGTTAGTTGTGTGCAACATAATATATATATATATATATTTTTTATATATTATATATATATATATTTCATATTTATATATATTTTTATTATATATATATATCATGAAGCAATAGAAGAAATATATGATAAATGGTGTTCGCTTTTTGATGGAAGGCCCCCTTATTCGTGGCATCAAGGGTATAATCAAAAAAACCTATAAAAAAATGTTAGTGCGTGTGAACACTAGATACACATTGGACGGTATGTGCAAACTAAAGGTTATACAAGATGCCTCTTAAGTACTTGTTGAAAGCTCCCCCTTGTTTGGGACACCAAAGAATTAAGTTAGGGAAGTATACTACAAAACAAAGTTAGTAGACAAGCGTACATATACATAATAACAATGATAGTTATGTATGTAACAAAAAAATAGATATATGTGAATAGTATTTTGATCCTAAGGTTTAAGATAATGTTTAGGAGCAAGTAGCATAACCAATAGATAAAGTGCTAAAAGTTAAAAATCAAGAAATTTTGAATTTGTGCGTCTGCTAGGGACGAATCTACCAAAGCACTGACAGATCGACCATTTTTGGATCTGTCGGTCGCAAAGACCCTTAAAAATAGGCAGAACCTAGTTTTGTAGCCGTAACCTAAAGCACGTAGCATGTAAACACTTAAATCATGAACAATAGCAAGTAAGGGTCCAAAAAGGATAACATACCAAGTTATAAAGATGTTAAGTGATACACAATAAAATATACGATATAATACCACAAGAGTAATTAAGAAAATTCCCTAAGCAAATTTCACTCTTATGATATATATATATATATATATATATATATATATATATATATATATATATATATATATATATATATAAAAATAAACATATAATACGTATATTTAACCGGGAAGTATGATCATCCGGGTCGTTTCCCCAACGACTTGTGAAATTAAAACCTTGTTTTCGCTCGAATTATGATTTGAATAAGAGAAAGGATATTTTTGAGTATCTATAACTACTAAATAAAAGAAACAATTAAAATGAATAAATAAAAGTTATTAAACACTTGGATAATTAACGGGTAACAAATAAAACGCGACAATTAAGCAAATAAGACAAAATTAAACTTTAAAATTGCAAACTAAATTTCTAAACCTAAAGTAGGACAAAAGAAAATTCTAGGAAAAAGAAAAACATTTTTTTTTATTATTTTTGAATTTTTTATGAATTAAAAACTATTTTAATCTAATTAAATCTAAAAAATAGCAAATTAAGTCCTAAAATTTTAGAAAAATGATTTTTAAACTTAGGAAAATCTAAAATAACATAAAAACTCAGAAAACTATTTTTAACTATTTTTAAAAATAAAATCCTATTTTTAAACTTAAAATTAAAGGCTCAAAAATGAAAATTAAAATCTAAAAGATGTAAAAATGATTTTTCTTAATGTAAACCTACAAGTATTTTTTATAAAACTAAAAACTATTTTTTTGAATTTTTATAAAACTTTTTTCTATTTTTTATGATTTTTCAATTCTTAAACCTACGAAAAATCCTAGAAAATAAACTAATAATGGAAAAATTCTCAAAAAATAAAGAAAAGTCTATTAAGCAACTAAGAATACTAGAAAAATACTAACTCCCTAACAACTTAACTAATAAGCTCTATAATAAGCTAATAAGCTACGGCTTATAAGGAAAAAGGAAAAGAAAAAACAAGTATAAAGATTAAATGGAGAAGAGTAAGGTTGGATGAGCTAATGAAGCACAATGGTTAACACACTTGGTATCTATGCTAGAGGTCTCGGGTTCAAAGCTTGGCACACCCCCTTTTTGCTCTTTTTTTTATTTTTGCTTTTTATAAAAAACTGAAAATTAAAATTTAAAGAAGACTAATTTTTAAGCAACTTTAAAACTGAACTTTTGGTCTGAAAATGAAAAATAAGCTCTGAAACAGCTTATGAATAAGCTATCCACAGAAACTAAGGGTTTTGAGCTTAAAAAGCTTTGTTGACACTTAAAAGCTTGCACAAGCTTAAATATAAGCTTAAATTTCAAAACAAAAGTTGTTCCTGGAAGCTTATGATGAGCTTAAACTAATCCTAATAAGCTTTCTCTACTAAAAACACTAAAACCAACTAACATTGAGGATCAAAACAACTAACTCAGGTTCTAACTTAAAAAAAACTCAAAATTGAGCTAAGCTCAAATGTAAAATAAGCTAAGACTTAAGCTGAGCTTTTAGAAACTTAATCAACCACTATTATACTACTAATCTAAAGCTTAAAATCTAATTCTATAAGATAGAAATCTAAGTATAAAAGCTAGACATTAGTTACTACTTCTTTTTGGTCTTTTTGAGTTTTTAATGAATTTTAAAAGCTAAATGGACTAAGTAATTAAAGCTAAAAACTAAAAATCAAGGCCTAAACTCTATTAAGCTATATCTAATCTATAAGTGATTTAAATTTTAAAACCTAAAACCTAAATTTTCTAGCTAAGATTAAACTTAAAAGTGACAGCAGTACTAACTGCTGTTAGTACCGATGCACTTGGCAAGAGTTCAAAAGCCTAAATGCAGGCAACCAATGTGGTTACCTCTGCACCTCATTCACTCACTAGGAGTGTAAAAACTAAAAGCAAGCAAGGTCTAAGCCTTAGAGGGTTTAGATCAAATTTTCACAAGGAAAATTCCCATGGTGCTGAGACATATTCAATAAGCCACAAAATCATTATAAGCTCAAACTAATGATTCAAAATAACTCAAAACCTAATCAAATATGTTGATTTAACTAACCAAAAGGAAATCATTTAGTCACTTTGACTTTTGGTGGTCAAATAAAGCTAAACCAAACACCCTTTAAGAATTGACAGAATTTATAAAACATTAGAATCTAAGATCTAATTATCAAAACCTTATTACCAGATCTTAAACAGCTTATATTAAACTTAATGAACATAAATCAACAGCTGAATAAGCAAAATTCTAAGATCTACACTATAAACTACTTATTTTTGGTTTTTTTAAGCTTTTTATGACAGAAATGAGAACTCTAAGATTTATGATATAATAAGCAAAAACAGATAATAAAACACACTTAATAAGCTAGAATAAAGGTAAATAAGCACTTATAAGCAAAAATTTTAAGCTATTAAACTAATCTACACTATTAAACATATATTTAAGCTAAAACTTAAAATGAAAGGAATATTAAAGAAGACTTACAACTGGCTTCAGCTTAACAGAAGCTTAATAGAACAGCTACAAGCTCTAGCTTATCCAAATGGATAAGCTAGTATTAGTCCATGGGATTCCTTCCATTTTTGAATCCCCTTCCAAAAGCTAAAATCCAATTAAGCAAAGGTGATAAGATTATTAGCTTATTTTAAGAATTAAAATATGATTAAGGTAAGTTTAAGCTCAGTTACTAGCTTATAGACTAGTAAGAGCTTTATAGGAGCTTATGAACTTTTAGCTTAACAATTAAAGGAAAATGAGAGCTTATGAGTTGAAAACAGGAGAGCTTATGACAAAATAAAACTAAATTTCATTAATGAAAGCTGAGTTACATTACTTGAAAGGAAATTACATAATCTAAAAACTAAAATTAAGCTAAAATTAAAAGCTACTAAAAAACTCGCTCTTGAATATGTGTGAAGTGTGAGCTATTTATAGCCAGTTGATGAAGATTCTAGTCCCTTGAGTGCTTCCCACGCCTCTTCTAATCCCACCCATTGAATTCCTTCAATCATTGAGGTTTCATTTATGGCCGTTTGATCACTTGCTAGTTACATGGATTGCCAAGCTGGCAATCCTTTGATGTGACAGCTTGTGTTACTTGTGTGAGTGAATGTAGTATAAATCCCCTTCTCTCTTGTGCTTTCTTCATAGCCACGTGTGATTCCTTGCTAGCTTTGGCCAATGAGAGCTTTGATATGACTCATTTGTCCCTATAATTGTGTTATAGAGCCTCTGAATTGTCGTCCTTGACCCTCAATTAAGAAAAGCCCCTTGATTTACCCTGGTTGGTGAAATGGGGACGAAGCATGAACAGTAACATGTCTTCGCGTCTTTTTAACTGTAAAACGGCTAAATTAGATTTGAACTTTGGTCATATGGAAAATTCAGTCCTTGTCTTTGGTTATCACAAGTTATAATGTAAAATAACTTTCATAATTGGCAGTTTAAGTCCCTGTGGTTTTATAAAAAGCAAATGGGCTTTAGGGTTTTGGGCTT
>BQNB010030637.1:0-42791 GCA_026074375.1 Tanacetum coccineum | reverse complement strand
AAAATACTAATTCCAACCAGTCTTTGTCACCATACATTTCTTCCCTTCGCTTGTTCTTCTTTATTTTCCATATAAGCGGTGCTCGTCTAGTGCCGGGAATCCGACGACATCGGCGGAATAAGTTGGGTTCGAAGGTGGGTTAAAGTGGGTTAAGATGGCTACAACTGGTGCTTGTTTAATAGTGCGAAGGTGGGTTCGCTGCTCACGGGTTTAATAGCGGTCGTCTTTGTTGATACATGATGTCGGTATGTTGATGGTGATACATGTTCTGTCACGTATTAGGGGCCGGTGGATTTCATGTTCAATGTCGTCTTTTGGCGATAGGTTGTCATTGTGTATCAACAACCGTAACGCTCGTTTCCATCGGTTGTCTCAGTTAAATCAAAGATCTTGATTGTTCGACCGCCATTGAAACGACACCATACGGTTGATGTCGGTATATGTATAAGACTATAAACGAGTTTTTTGCTTTTAAATTTCCGGCGTGTATAAAACCCACAAAGATCTGCCATTAATATTAAATGAAGTTTTGTAACTTGTGTATCTGACTTTTATGATGTATTGGAACCATAGTAGCTGAATACATTAACCTTTTGATTTTGTTTTGCATTACTTGAATCGTATTCAGTTGTTTTCAAAATTATAAAGTTTCTGTTAGTGGTCTATGAATGTCCAATATCAAGGCAAGTGGTCTGCATCACAAAATTAATGTTTTTTAAAAATATATATATTGCGTCAACGTTATACACGATGTACCAACGGAATGTGCCACCATTATATAAAAAAACAAATAAAAAACAAAATGTGTCACTAATAATGTGTCATTAATATAAAAAAAAATGTGTCACTAATATTTATAAAAACAATACTTTATAAAAAAGTATATGTCACTAATATATAAAAAATATATATAAAAAAATATATCACTAATAATGTGCCACTAATATAGAGAAACAAATAAAAAAAATGTGTCACTAATAATGTGTCAATTTATAATATAAGTAGATTTTGTATAATAACATTTTAAAATAAAGAATATTAGAATTTGTATCACTTGATAACTCAAGTATCAATTGATTTTTAGTCATTGTATAAGTTGATTTTTAATGTGTGCCATATAATACCCACATGTATGCATGACAAAAGTAATAGCACCTTACAAAAGATTAAAAAAGTATATTTGTACCAGATATTAAGAAAAAATATGTTAAAAAATTAAAAAGAAATATTCAAAGAAAAGTATGTTAACAGGTCAAACTACAATGAGAAATGCATACATGTGAGAGCACAATTTATTTTCAATAAAGAACTTTAAAAATGACACTCATAATGCACTAATTTACAAAAGTGTCTATAATATCCTACACTTAAAACTATAAGATATAGTAATAATATACTAATAATATACTACAACTATAGTATGACTGTTATGACTATTATGATAATGAAAATATAACATATTGAATTCAAGTTTCAACCGTGAGACATACTTGGTCAAGAGAAATACTCGGTCTACTACCTATCCCTCACATACTTCGGTAACTTAGTTCCCCACTTTATTATATAAAGTTTCATGCTACGCTCCTCACCCACACAAATTCATCACATAACCAAAACCTAAACTACTCTAAAACAAATATGGCAGTTAGTTTCTTAATCACAGTTCTTTAAACATAGTTGAGATTGGGTTCTCGATTTGGAAGGTTCTGTTCGGGTCATTCGATTTCTGGGTTTCGATTATCGGTTCGGTTTTGGGTTAGTGTTCGTGGTGGGATTTGGTTTCTGCTCGTGTGGGAATAAGTTTCCGCTGGCCCGCAGGTGTTTTATTTTTGGCTGTTCATGTTCGTAGGGTTTTGGGTTCGATTTTGTCTCGGTTTATTTTTGACGTTCGTGTTCTTGTTTCGGTTCCGATCTTTTCACGTTTAGCTCGAGGTAATCTTTGAACCATCTATCAAATATAATATCAGAATATTCATAAGTACTATGGTATAAAATCTTAGTTATATGATATAATGCATCATCATAATATTATGAGCTGTTTAAAACATGTTGTTATCATATGTGAAACTGGAAACCATATATAAGAGCTTTAGCATTCTAAAATGGAGTAAAGAATTTTGAAACAAAAACTATGTCCGGTAACTAATGAAAAGTTCGAAATTTGGTCTCGGTAATATTGTATATTGATTAATACTTATGAAGAAGTTTGCAGGTATGGGTTTGATATAATTGATCACGTAGGAATTAAAATATGACTTGTTAAGTAATAGATACTAAATCTGGTTATAAGAGTGTTAATATAGAATGAAAGTAATTGTCATTTATGTATTATATTACTAGTAGTATTCAATACAACAAGTGATGTGGTTTTGTTATAAAATTGGTAATTTATAACAATGGGTCTATTCTACTAAACTAAGCTAGACAATTACCATAAATCTATAGCATGGTGTAGAGATATCTTTAGAAATAATACGTGAGACCACCAACACCTTAAAATATCTCAACATATGGATATCGTACGGTAGTTATACGCTAGATTAAGCTGGGCTTTGCATGCATGTCTTCTACAAGCTAAAAGCTCTAAACGTTGAAAATTATTTAATAAGTAAACTAATTAGTAATAACTTACTTATCGACATTATATACGAAGGCTATGAAAACAATGTAAATAAGTAGTAAAATGAAAAGGATATAATAAACTTATAAATCAAAGGATAAAATAGAGTAGTTGTCCCTTTATCGCTAATTAATAATTGGTATCCAACTTTATGTAGATAATCTGAAGCGGGAGTAAGTTGTGTTTTCGAGTTCGCGTCGAATTATTTTAAGGTACAGATATTCTATCATTTCTTTTAAGGATTCTCATGACTTTTGCTCCGTATCTATTTGCCTCGCTGAAATCCCTATTTATGTTTCCCATCTTATGATTCGTTATTTGTTGCAACCTTATTTGATAACTTCGTTGAGCCCTTTGAATTAGTTTGATACATGCTTCATTTGACATAGCCATGATATGAACTTATCCGTTTTGTTTAGACATGATCTTCTTTGGACATAATATGTTTCGTTTCGATATGCTGTATGAACCATTTGTTTTGCTCTAATGCCCAAGCTAACTAGCCATGGAGGTACCATGGCCGCGTCATTGAGGCACCAATGGCGTAACACTATCTGTGGCGGTGTGATCAGTCCACGGCGTTCCTTTTTGTTTTGTGAGCTTTATTATGCAATTGGCCATATATGATTTGATTTGTAGGGAGCGTATGGATGCATCCTAGGTACTTCGTTTCGTTTCGTTTTGGTGCATGGCTTAGTGTGGTGCCAACACCCCATCGCACACTTTGTAGGGTACATCTGGAGCTGCAGCTCCCATGTACAATTTGACATGATATGATATGCATTTGATTGTAGCTTCTAAGCATGTGACATGCTTTAGACATTTGTTTCGAGCTCGGTGGGCATTTCTATATGTTTTGTTTGACTATCTATTTCGTTCAATTCTGATGATATATGAAATCTCTGATTCCATTCCGTTTACTTTATATGTTTAATCTATTCGTTTCGTTTATATCTGTTCACTGAGCTTTTTAGCTCAGCCGCATTTCTTTTCTCCGCGGCAGGTAATAAGAGGGAAGCTGGGTTATGAGTGAAGAGTGCTTAGGAGCTCTTAGTGGACTGAATGGATGATAGTTTCCCCATTTCTTTTAGATTGCTAAACTTTGGATTTTTGGATTTTGTCTTCCGCTTAAACATTGTATTGGATTTATTTTCGTTTGAAGGTCATTATGTTCTAGACCTATTAATTCCTTTGTTTTGTTGAGAAACTTTGTTGAACCATTTATTTGAATAAGTCTTCCGCTTGCGTTTGTTTTGATGCCATAAGTGTGACATTTGACCCGTTCTCGGGTGGGGTGTTACAGTTATGGTATCAGAGCTGAAGGTTCGTCCTGTAGAACTTAGGTTATGACCTGTGAGGATTGGGTAGACATTAGGTTTCTTTTCCGATCTAATCGCTCTCATTGCATTTAGATTTAACCTAATTTGTCTTTGTTATCGATTAGATGGCTACTCGTGGCATCGTGCAGTGAACATCGAAGCAGTCCTGCTTTTACTGAGTGGTAGCACAAGCAGTTGCAGACTTGTTCCGACTCTTACTGCTCGCATAACTGACGAGATTCGCCAAAATGAGAATAATGGGAATAACGGTAATCAAAGAAATGCTAGACGTGTAAACACCGGGGGTTCGGGTGATGATGGGGATGCACAACCCACTGATATCCATGTATGGTTGGAGGGTTTCCAGTGAACACAGAAAACCCCAACTTTAGCTCTGCTTCCACGCCAGTTGAGGCAGAAAACTGGATAGCATATATCGAGAAGATCTTTGAGGTTTTGGGATGCGACGATCAGTTCAAGGCTAGGTTGGCGACATATAAGCTGGAGGATGATGCTCACAGTTGGTTGAGGGCGTATAAGCAAGCAAAAGGAGGTGATGCTTATGTAGCAACGCTGTCGTGGAATGATTTCCGTGACATCTTCTTTTTGCAGTATTTTCCATACTTTGAGAAAGAAAAGTACGAACGAGAGTACAAATCGATTCGTCAATTACCTGAAGAAACTAGTACTAATTTTATGAAGATATTTCTTAGATTAGCGGGTTTCTTGGGGGCTAAGGCGGGCACCCAGGAAGAACATGCTAAACACTTTAAATGGGGGTTGAATGACTTCGTACTTGACAGGATCTTGAACACTGAGTTTACTGATGTAGCACAGGTTGCTAATGCTGCAAGAAATATTAAGATCTTCCGTGATAGGTAGAAAAATGAAGGAAACAACAAGAGGGACAGAGACGGCCATTGAATACGACCATCAGACATACCATCACAGGGGTCTAATCAGAGAGCTTATGATCGAAGGAATAGTGAGAGATATGGGAACAATGATAGATATAATGACAGGCAGGGAAATAGTGACAGACATGGTAACAATAAGCAGAGGTCATGGCGTGATCGAGATCAACAGGTTCGGGGTCAACAATACGGTCGTTCATACGGGTCGTCAAGTCAGCAGGGAAACTCAAACCAAGCATCTATCCCCACTTGTAACCAATGTGGTAAACGTCATCCGGGTGACACATGTTATAAGGCCACAGGTGCTTGCTTTATTTGTGGTCAAGGTGGGCATTTAGCTAAAGACTGTGGTAAGAATCGTGGGGTGAGCAATACGTGGGCATTTGGATAAAGATTGTAAGAAAGGTAGTACAAGCAGCAGGGGTAATAGGAACAACAAGCCACATGCTACGAGCGGTAGAGTCTTTGCATTGACTACTGATCAGGCAGCTAATGCCCCAGGTACCGTTTCGGGAACTCTTTATATGTATGATCGTGATGTGTTTGTTTTATTCGATACTGGTGCGACGCATTCTGTGGTCTCTCTTGCGTTTTCTAAACATATTAAAGTCCCCTCTACATTATTAGATTATGCATTATCTATTTCTACGCCTATGAAAAATAATGTGGTTATTGGTCACGAGTATAGAGATTGTCCATTACGTTTTGATGATAAGATTCGTTCTGCTAATTTGCTTCCTTTAGAAATGAGTGATTTTGATATTATTCTTGGTATGGCGATGGTTGTTGAGCTCATCGGAGCTACATAGACTGTCATTTGATACGTGTCATCTTTGGCGATTTGAACTATCGTTGAATTTCATTTACCATGGTTCTCGCACCTGGTAAGCCTTTAAATTCTTCTCTGTTCAAAGCTCGAACACTAATTTCCCATGGCTGTGAAGGTTTCTTAGCATCAATTAAAGACACTTCGTTGGATGGACCTCGCCTCGAAAGTCATCAAGTAGTTCGAAATTTTCCTGATGTTTTTCCTGATGAGCTGCCAGGACTACCACCTGAGCGTGAAGTTGAATTCACTATTGAGTTGATTCCTGTGTTGCTCAACCCCATTTTAAAGCTACGTACACTAGAAGGAATGGCGCCAGTCCAGTTGAACTGAAGGTTTGAAAGGAACTAAAAGATCAACTGCAAGAACTTCTCGAACGTGGTTTTATTCGACCGAGCGTATCTCCGTGGGGCGCGCCAGTTTTATTTGTGAAGAAGAAAGATGGTAGCATGAGGTTGTGTATTGATTATAGGGAGCTGAATCGTATTACAGTTAGAAACAAGTATCCGCTACCGCGAATCGATGATTTGTTTGATTATTATTTCAGGGTGCATAAGTTTTTCTCACAGACTTGATCTGAGATGGGTTATCATCAGCTACGTGTTAAAGGAGCAAGACATTTTCCCCAAATCAGCCTTTCGCATCGTTACGGTCATTATGTAGTCTTCTTGTGTATGCAGTTTGGAGTGACTAATGCTCCAGCTGTTTGTATGGATTTGTTGATGTGTCTTTTCACGTAGTACTTGGACAGATTCGTCATAGTGTTCATTGATGACATATTGGTGTATTCAAAGACGAGGGAGGAGCATGAGGATCATCTTCGTATTGTGTTGGAAATTTTACGTCAGAAGAAGCTTTATGCAAAATTCTCGAAGTGTGACTTTTGGTTGGGGCAAGTGGCATTCTTGGGTCATATTGTGTCAGCCGTTGTGTATTTCTATTAGATCTGCTAAGGTGAGGTTTCACTAAATGGCCCTGAGACCGACAACAGAGTACCGAAGTTAGAAGCTTTTTGGGACTTGCGGGGTATTATAGAAGATTTGTGGAAGGGTTTTCACTTCTTGCTTTACCTTTGACGAAACTTATGCGAAAAGGAGAGAAGTTTGTGTGGAATGAAGAACGAGAGAAGAGTTTTGAGGAGCTGAAAAGGAGATTAGTTTCTTCTCCCATACTCACTCTTCCTTCTGGAACAGGTGGATACCAAATTTATAGTGATGCGTCAAAGAAAGGTCTTGGATGCGTTCTTATGCAACATGGTAAGGTTATCGCTTATGCATCGAGGCAACTGAAACCTTATGAGGAAAATTATCCGACACATGACTTGGAGTTGGCAGCAGTCGTTTTTGCTCTTAAGATTTGGAGGCATTATTTGTATGGGGAAACTTGTGACATCTTCACCGATCACAAAAGCCTCAAATATATTTTTACTCAAAAGGAGTTAAATATGAGGCAGAGGCGTTGGTTGGAACTTCTTAAGGATTACGACGCAAATATTTAGTATCATCCTGGGAAGGCTAATGTGGTAGCGGACGCACTTAGTAGGAAGAATTCTGGAACTTTGGCTTGTCTTAAAATTCAACCTGAGATTATCAAAGATCTAGAGCTCATGGAAGTCGAGTTAGTTGTTCGTGGTTCTAAAGGTTATATAGCTAGCCTTAAGATTGAAACCTAATCTAATATTGGCGAGATTTAAGATGCGCAGGAAGGAAGATGGTGAATTAGGTCGGTGGTGCAAAATATGAGAATGGTACAGCAGAGGAAGATTTCGAGAGTGGAATGGAGCTTGGTGTGATATGGTATCTTACGGTTAATAGATTATGTGTTCCTGACGATTCCTTTCTTCGAGAAGCTATTTTGATAGAGGCACATAGTTCTCCTTTCTCTATTCATCCTGGTTCTACAAAGATGTATAGAGATTTAAAGCAAAATTTTTGGTGGAATGGTATGAAACAGGAGGTGGCTAGATTTGTGGCAAAGTGCTTAACGTGTCAACAAGTTAAAATTAAACATCAACGTGCAAGTGGTCTTCTTCAACCTTTAGATATTCCGACCTGGAAGTGGGAGAAAATTTCTATGGATTTTGTAACGGGGTTGCCTCGCACCTTTAAGAAGAATGATGCAATTTGGGTTGTAGTTGATCGGTTAACTAAGTCGGCTTACTTTTTGCCTATTTCTGCAGGGTACTCCAGGTAAGAAGTTCGGCAGAGATATTTCAGCAAGAGATTATTCGGTTACATGGCACACCTGCTTCGATCATGTCTGATAGAGATCCACGGTTCGCTTCACGATTTTGGAAAGGTTTACAGAATGCTTGGGGAACGAGACTTAAGTTTAGTACCGCTTTTCATCCTCAGACTGACGGGCAAACTGAACGTACTATTCAGACTCTAAAGGATATGTTAAGATCGTGCGCTTTGGAGTGGACTGGAAATTGGGACGAATATTTGTGTTTAGTTGAGTTTGCCTACAACAATAGTTGGCATGCAAGTATTAAAGGGGCTCCTTTTGAGCTTTTGTATGGCCGAAAAGTGTAGCAGCACTTTTGTTGGAACGAAGTTGGAGAGCGTGTTATAGAAGGTCCAGAATTGGTTGAGGTGACGAATGAAAAAGTTTCCATTGCTAAAGAGAAGCTTAAAGAAGCTCGATCACGACAAAAGAGCTATGCCGATCGTCATCGAAGAGCCTTGGAATTCAAACCCGGGGATCGTGTGTTTCTTAAAGTATCTCCGTGTAGGGGTGTTCGACGTTTTGGGTTGAAAGGGAAATTAAGTCCGCGATTCATTGGTCCATTCGAAATCTTAGATCGAGTTGGTGAAGTTTCTTATCGTTTAGCGTTACCTCCGCAATTATCTCATGTTCATAATGTGTTCCATGTATCTCTATTGAGAGGTTACAACTATCATCCGTATCATGTTGTTCAATATCCGTTTGATAAAATTCGCGAAGATTTGTCTTTTGTTGAGGAGCCTGAGGCTATCTTAGATCGTCAAGAGCGAGTCATGAGAAAGAAAACCATTCCTCTTGTTAAAGTTCTTTGGAAAAATCATCCCGCGCGTGAGGCTACTTGGGAAAACGAAGAAATGATGCGGACTGACTATCCACATTTCTTTTCGCGATTTGGTACGTTTCCGTTTATGATTCGACATTAATTTCGCGGCCGAAATTTTTTTTTAGAGGGGAAGAATTATAATATCCTACACTTAAAACTATAAGATATAGTAATAATATAATAATAATATACTACAACTATAGTATGACTGTTATGACTATTATGATAATGAAAATATAACATATTGAATTCAAGTTTCAAACGTGAGATATACTTGGTCAAGAGAAATACTCGGTCTACTACCTATCCCTCACATACTTCGGTAACTTAGTTCCCCACTTTATTATATAAAGATTCATGCTACGCTCCTCACTCACACAAATTCATCTCATAACTAAAACCTAAACTACTCTAAAACAAATATGGTAGTTAGTTCCTAGATCACAGTTCTTTAAACATAGTTGAGATTGGGTTCTCGATTTGGGAGGTTCTGTTCGGGTCATTCGATTTCTGGGTTTCGATTATCGGTTCGGTTTTGGGTTAGTGTTCGTGGTGGGTTTTGGTTTCTGCTCGTGTGGGAATAAGTTTCCGCGGGTGTTTTTTTGGCTGTTCATGCTCGTAGGGTTTTGGGTTCGATTTTGTCTCGGTTTATTTTTGACGTTCGTGTTCTTGTTTCGGTTCCGATCTTTTCACGTTTAGCTCGAGGTAATCTTTGAACCATCTATCAAATATAATCACAGAGTATTCATAAGTATTATGGTATAAAATCTTAGTTATACGATATAATGCATCATCATAGTATTATGAGCTGTTTAAAACATGTTGTTATCATATGTGAAACTGGAAACCATACATAAGAGCTTTAGCATTCTAAAATGGAGTAAAGAATTTTGAAACAAAAATTATGTCCGGTAACTAATGAAAAGTTCGAAATTAGGTCTCGGAAATATTGTATATTGATTAATACTTATGAAGAAGTTTGCATGCATGTCTTCTACAAGCTAAATGCTCTAAAAGTTGAAATTTTTTTAATAAGTAAACTAATTAGTAATAACATACTTATCGACATTATATACGTAGGCTATGAAAACAATGTAAATAAGTAGTAAAATGAAAAGGATATAATAAACTTATAAACCAAAGGATAAAATAGAGTAGTTGTCCCATTATCGCTAATTAATAATCGGTATCCAACTTTATGTAGATAATCTGAAGCGGGAGTAAGTTGTGTTTTCGAGTTCGCGTCGAATTATTTTAAGGTACACCCCCCCCCCCCCCCCCCCCCCCCCCCCCCCCCCCCTGAATTTTAGTGTAAAGAAGTACTCTTCCCAACGATTATGAAAAAGATTTAAACATTTATACTTATTATAATTCTTCTATGAGATGAAACTACTAGTGTATGAAACTGGAATCTTTTAAAAAAATGATGTTACAAAGAAACAGTTGATTATTTGGCATATATTAGTCGGACTTGCAATCTTTATTATAGGACACTAAAGATTATAGTTATTAACCATGAAACGTTAATATATTTAAAACACATTTATAATTAATTACTATACTAAATATGTGATCTTTATGAATCGAAATTTTCTCACTGATGTAAATGATCACATGAAATTATAACAATAAATTAAAAAAAATATATATAAGATAGTAGTTAAGTGGATGGGGGTGTGGCTGTTAATTGGTTCTAATTTATGTAAGATAATCGGAAGCGGGAGTAAGTCAATTTTGATTTGTCAAGTAAGCGTTGGTTTGTTTAAGGTACAGATATTTTATCCTTTCTTTTACGATTCTCTATGACTTTTGCTCCGTATCTATTTGCCTCGCTAAAATCCCTATTTTGTTCCCTCTATTGAACATGAGTATTGCACATATAATATAAGTAATGATGAAGGATTTAACTCACATAATCCACCATCAAACGTATGAATTTATACATAAAAATATATGTGAAACTCACAAAGTAAAGGAGACCAGGCGTGCTTTGAAACGACACTGGCTAACCCTTGCTTGCTATTAACCCTCGACGAGCAACCCACCACCACTTAACTAATACCCTTAGACTATCTTGCACTAGCTTGATCACAAGAAAAATGAAAGGGGTTGCTGCGTGATGCTTTCAGTCCACGGCGTTCCCTTTTGTTTTGTGAGCTCTATTATGCAATTGGCCATATATGATTTGATTTGTAGGGGGCGTATGGATGCATCCTAGGTGCTTCGTTTCGTTTCGTTTTGGTGCATGGCTTAGTGTGGTACCAACACCCTATTGCACACTTTATAGGGTACATCTGGAGATGCAACTCCCATGTACAATTTGATATGATATGATATGTATTTGATTGAAGGGTCTAAGCATGTGGCGTGCTTTAGACATTTATTTTGAGCTCGGTGGGCATTTCTTTATGTTTTGTTTGACTATGTGTTTAGTTCAGTTCTTATGATATATGATATCGCTGCTACCAGTTTATGGTGGTTCCATTTCATTTACCTTGCATATTTGATCTATCCATTTGTTTATATATATGTTCATATCTGTTCACTGAGCTTTAGCTCAGCCGCATTTCTTTTCTCCCCGGCAGGTAATAAAGAGGGAAGCTGGGTATGAGTGAAGAGTGCTTAGGAGCTCGTAGTGGACCATCTTGATGATAGCTTTCCCATTTCTTTTATAGTCGTTTAGGCATTGAAGCTGGATTTATCTTTCTTTTAGACTTTGGAGATTTGAATTTTGTTCGTTTGGAAGTCATGATGTATTTGACAATTTATTTCCTTAGTTTTCTTGGTGAACGTTGTTGAACCATTTTATAAATAAATCTTCCGCTTGCGTTTGTTTTGATGCCATAAGTGTGACATTTGACCCATTCTCGGGTGGGGTGTTACATAAACACATGTTAGTCCTTGAATTTTTTTAAAAATTAACACTTTTAGTCTTTGATGGTTACTTTTTATTACATGTTAGTCCTTTAAAATTTACATTATTAGTCCTTACTGATTAAGAATTTACATTTTTCTTCTTTACATATTTAGTCTTTTTTTAGTTTTCATTTTAGTCCTTTTTGGTTTTTTTAAACTTACATTATTAGTCCTTTGTGGTTATTTTTATTACATGTTAGGCCTTGAAATTTAAATTTGTGGTTAGTTTTTATTATATGTTACTTATTCGACTTTACATTTGGTCCTTGGTTGTTACTTTTTTTAATCCTTCGATTTTACATGATTAGTCCTTATTTTTTTTCAACTAATATAAATCTTTAAATTTTTCATAATTTTGCAACCTGTCGCGAAGCGCGGGCAAAAGATACTTGTTATACACATTGTACAAAATAATAACACACACAAAACTTTATACAATTTATATGCTAATACATGTAGTTTTGAAAGCTAGACCGAATCAACGGGTTCAACCGGGAACATGAGTGGTCAGCGGTTCGGCTAGCAAATAAAAGCCGACTAAAAACGAACCGAAGATAACCGGTCAGAACCTATAAAATGGTGAACCGGGCCTGATTGAGATCATTTTTTTTTTGTTTTTCTTCGGTTAACCACAGGGTACCCTCCGCCGCAACGCGCGGGTACCTTGCTAGTCTATGCTATCTATTAAGGAAAAACCAAATTTTATTGAAAGTTGAAAAACTTAAATTACTGTTTTGTCTAAATTACCCTAAGTACTTAATGCATGGTAAATTTAAAAAATATTTATTAGTTTATAAATTAAATAATGAACTACATTTCCTACATGAAAAACTTAATCAATGTTTTGAAAATCGGGTCTCTAATTGACCTGGTCGAGTCATCGGATTATCGGTTCAACCGGTTCGCCCACCGGGGTCAGTGCGGTCGATCGGTGAGTCTCGGGTCATCGGGTTACGGTTTCGGACCCCAATACCGCCGGGTCAACCCGGTCTTCCACAAAATTAAAATCTATATATATTTGGAATGATACAAAAAATTATATATATCTCGAAAACCGGGTTGACCCAGGTCACTTCAAACCTGACGGGTCTAGTCGGGTTTCTAAAAAGTAAAACCTGGTTTAATTTAACCCGTTTATCGACCGAAACCGGTTCAACCGGGTCGAACCGGGTTTCAAAACATGGTGTTTAATTCCCAAATCCTCAAACTTTTATTATTTTTCGGTCATAACCAATACATTTTTTATAACTACATATATGTGCCGCTATAAAATCTTGGTGTTATGCACGAGTACTTTATAATGATGGTAACTTACAAAGTCCATTAATTAGATGTGTAATTATGGGAAGGGTTTTTCTAACATGTGCCCCAGAGGCACATGATAAGGTGGGGATCCAGGCTTATGTGTCACAGTCTAATTGGTCATCAGTTATTATTATTAATCATTAGCAGGCCCTAAAATCACCTGCTGACCAATGAGGCTGTGACACATAAGCTTGTGTCCTCACCTTATCATGTGCCTCTGGGGCACATGTTAGAAAAACCCTTATGGGAAAGTAGGTTGCAAATTTTAAGACTTAACCCTTTCTATAATAACAACTATAACTAAACTTGCTAAAAATTTTAAGGCATAATTATATACAGTTTTATAAAAAAAAGGTAAGATAAAATAAGATACATAGATGGTATACCTGAGAATTGTGAACTGTGCCTGATTGAGATCATTTTTCTTTTGTTTTTCTTCGGTTAACCACAGGGTACCCGCCGCCGCAATGCGCGGGTACCCTGCTAGTCTATACTATCTATTAAGGAAAAACCAAATTTTATTGAAAGTTGAAAAACTTAAATTACTGTTTTGCCTAAATTACCCTAAGTACTTAATCTATGGTAAATTTAAAAAATATTTATTAGTTTATAAATTAAATAATGAACTACATTTCCTACATGAAAAACTTAATCAATGTTTTGAAAATCGGGTCTCTAATTGACCCGGTCGAGTCATCGGATTACCGGTTCAACCGGTTCGCCCACCGGGTCAAAGCGGTCGAGTTACCAGGTCATTGGGTTACCGGTTCGACCACCGGGTCAACCCGGTCTTCCACAAAATTAAAATCTATATATATTTGGAATGATACAAAAAAGTATATATATCTCGAAAACCGGGTTGACCCAGGTCATTCAAACCTGACGGGTCTAGTCGGGTTTCTAAAAAGTAAAACTTGGTTTAATTTAACCCGTTTATCGACCGGAACCGGTTCAACCGGGTCGAACCACGTTTCAAAACATGGTGTTTAATCCCTAAATCCTCAAACTTTTATTATTTTTCGTTCATAACCAATACATTTTTTATAACTACATATATGTGCCGCTATAAAATCTCGGTGTTATGCACGAGTACTTTATAATGATGGTAACTTACAAAGTCCATTAATTAGATGTGTAATTATGGGAAGGGTTTTTCTAACATGTGCCCCAGGGCACATGATAAGGTGGGGATCCAGGCTTATGTATCACAGTCTAATTGGTCATCAGTTATTATTATTAATCATTATCAGGCCCTAAAATCACTTGCTGACCAATGAGGCTATGACACATAAGCCTGTGTCCTCACCTTATCATGTGCCTCTGGGGCACATGTTAGAAAAACCCTTATGGGAAAGTAAGTTGCAAATTTTTGGACTTAACCCTTTCTATAATAACAAATATAACTAAACTTGTTAAAAAATTTAAGGCATAACTATATACAGTTTTATAAAAAAAGGTAAGATAAAATAAGATACATAGATGGTATACCTGAGAATGTTCGTATGATTTTGTCTCATTTTCCATAGTTAGTTATAAGATAACCCAAACACTAAAAGATCCTCCGTAGAAGCGTGCATAAGTGATATAGCATGCGTTAGGGTTGTGAATCCCTAACGAACAAATATCGAAACTTATTGCTTTAATTTCGCATTATTGAGGATTGAATCCATTAAAGGTGGCAAAATATGTTGGTCGGGTTGGGTCTAGATGTGTTTCGATCTAAGTGGGTCGCGTGTCTTAAAGAAACATGAGTCTATATGAATTCAAGTCTAGATGAGATCTAGTCAAGTTGACAACTTTTTATTTCTTTTTAGTAAAAAGTGAAAAATGTGAAGAAAAAAAATAGTTTGACCGCTATAGGTCTTGGCAACTCTACTTACTATCCGCTTAACCTTGTGGACTAATTGTGTAAAAAGGTTTCTTAAAAAAGAGTAAAAAGTAAAATAAGAAAAGATATACTAGTACGTACTACCTCGGAATAAACAAGCCCTATAATAAACTCAGAAATATGACAAGAAGAATGGATGAAGAAGATATGTAATAATTTCTTTCTTTCTTTCTAAAAGTATATATTTATTTAGGTTTAATTTATGATTATTAATTATTATTTGAACCATGGGAGGAATATAGAGGTGCCGCAAAACCATCATCTTCTTCTTCTAACAGAAGAAGAAGAAATAAAAAGACAGAAATTAACTCCGTTTTTAGACCTTAATAATCATCAGCTTTGAGTTACATTTTTTCTCAAAAATGATTAATATTTATTAGTATTTAATATCAAATAAAAAATACACCAAATAAGTGGCAAAATGAATTAGTTTCGCATAGGGGGTGTTTGTTTCAGCTTATATAGTGACCTTATGGCTTCTTTAGTTTTGGGCTTCACTTTTTGTGGCTTATTTTGAAATTTTCCGGCTTATATAAGTTTATTACGTCATTTTAAACTTACATATTTCGAAAAGTTTGAAAATAAGCAAAAAAATGGGCTTATGAAACATAAGCCCAAAACCAAATAAGCCATAAGCTCACTATATAAGCCGAAACAAATACCCTCATAATAGTAATGGTCAATGGTTTGTAAAAAGAGTGTATGTCAAAGTAGCTACTTGGGAGTTTGTAAAATTGTATCCTCTACGCAACATTTACTTAAATTATATTTTTATTTTAACAAGAAAATTACATGTGCTACTTTTGATTGACAAAGAAACTTAAAACACAACAAGAGCGAGTTAATGGTCTGATATATGCACTTGTTTTCATCATCATTATACCCTTACAAACTTAGTCAAATTAGAATCATAGGAACCGAGAAGAATTGAAACACTTTTTTTTCGACTCTAAGTATGACTAAAAATTAAAAACTTTGCGTAAATGCAAAACCAGGAATAACCTTGTGCCACTCCTTGATAAACAGCCATAAATACATTACCATTCGACTCTTGAAAGTATAATTACATAAAATAGACTCAATTATCTTTCCAACGATATAAAGCACGCTTCCTAACTCTTAACGATTTAGTTTTTACGACATAAACAAAATCAACAAAATATGTCGGATCAATCTAGCCGGGGGGCCAAGTAGCCTCGCCAGGCAGCCGTTCCTCTCGAATTACCCAATAAAAACATATTTTTGACACTTTTTTCGGGAAAACTAACTTCCCGAACTCGACATTACTCGACATTAAAATGCATCATTTTCATAAACATTTACAGTCTAAATGGCCCATAAGCATATACTTCACGGGGTTTGCCAAACACCCATTTTGACCCACTTATGTACACTATACCACCAAACTCAAACAAATGACTTTTACCCATTATACACATCCACATTTACATGAGACCTTGACACTTAACCACATTTATTAACAAACTGTTTACGACACTTGGGTTCAACATTGGTTCGAGCTCGGCATCTACTACTACATTGACTACCATAATCCAAAACTTCCAACATCCGAGCTTCCACATCTATACCTTTATCTAGGCTATACCTTCATCATTTTGAACCTACAAAATATTTCAACTATAACATGTAAGCTTTCGCTTAGTAAGTAAAACGAGTGATAACATGGCGTTATACATCATTCATCCATATAAGCATCCCATTCACCCAATTTCTTGTTCAAAGGACTAAATCACACATTTTCTTACAATAAGGACTCAAACTATGAACAATCACATAAGTACACAAAATATCATTACTTTAACCATTTCTATAACAATTCACTTAGTATTCACATACCTTAACTAGTTCCATACTAGTCTAACTTATTCTTGGCTAGCTAGGCAAAACTAGCTCCTTATTCTTCTTAATCCAAACACCATAAACTCAAACATTCTATATTGATGCGTTATATTGTTTTAAATAATTTTAAAATTTTTAAATTTATAAAACTTGTCTATCGATGTCTACACGCACTAACGGGTAGAGAACCCGGTCGTATGTAGTGCAGGACTTGGTAAATTCAAGGTCGTCCCTGTAGGTGCTGAATCAAATGAATATCACATAAACAAATATAAACTCACCGGAACATGCACCTATCAACGGATCCATAGAGTCATATGATCAATCAAATAAAAACACCAAAAGTAATACCATTGTAACGTGATCGGTAGAATCAAATAGTGACCTTAACCTAGTATATGAACCACCCAATGAAACCAAGTGAACGAATAGTGTACATGGCACATGTGTTTGGATATTCAATTAGCTAAATTTCAAATAGCAACGATTATTTAATATTTTATACTAACAAAATTAAGACATAAAGAAGTGCACATAATCATATAGCATAACACATAAAAGTACTTGTCGTCGTTTTGTGTATTAGATACAACAATGTATACTTAGCTCGGTTTTGTTTGAAAACGAATTAGTTTCCTCCTCATTTCAAAAACTAACCAATTTTAATATTTTTGAAAAGTTAATTACATCATTTTTTAAAGCTTTACCAACTAGAAATGCCCGACTCGAAGAAAAAGGTAAAATACAAGTTTTACGTCAAAACGACACGCAAATTTTTTACCACTATGTCATATTTTGCATTTTTAATTTACTTAAGTTTGGAATAAATACTTAGAAATATTTTTAAACGAAAGTAGACTCAATTATCTTTAAAATGACGGGTGGCACGACTTCTACGATAACAACCTACAATTTTCATCACTGTAATTTCCACTTATATTATATTAAGTACTACTTTTTCATGGGAATATTTTTCGCTTTATTCCATCCATTATGTAACGTAACTTACATAACTCAAGTAAACGATCTCACGCAACCTACCTATGCCATCTATATCTATATTTATATCATGTAAACATCTTAATATGTCAAGTCTATGCTCTAATATCATTTTTACCAAAAACGTTATCCATTTAACAACGTTATATCAAAACAGACTTTAAACGTTAAACGTTTATATCAAAACCCTAATTATATGTAATGTATACATATAAAGTGAATGTACAAGTATTCAAGGCATGTGTACAAGTATCATAGCATACCATTTGAATAACTTTTCCCTCTAAAAACAATGTACAAGTCATTTAAACACAATATACAAATTCATTAAGCATGACCTTCAAAATAGCCGTTTTACCACCGTTTTCATTTTAATTTACTACCACTTTAACAAAAGGTACAAGCACTTAATGCACAACTTCTAAACCCTAAACCTAAACCCTAAATCATCCTAAACCCTAATCTAAAACCCTAAAACAAAACCCTAAACCTTAATTTTACTTTAACCTTAAAACTAAACACTAAAACTTTATCCTAAGCCCTAAACCCTAATCATAAACACTAAACCATAATCCTAACACTAATACTAAAAATTAATCTATCCTAAGCCCTAACTCAAAATCAAACCCTAAAAACCCTAACTAAACCCTAATCTAACCTGATACACATTTTCTTCCTTTTTGACCCATTTTAAACCAACCTAGCAACCCTATTACCTCTATGACTAAGCTACTACCTCCCTAAGCAGCTTACAAGCACCTCTATCACAACCCTTAAGCACCAAGACTTGCTTTGTCACCTCCTTGTTTCCTTTTGTAGCCGTGACCTCCAAACATCCACACCACATCTTGTATCTAGTTTCTAGCTTATAAGACTCACCCTCATAGCCCTCAATACTCACCTCAGCTAGCTTAGACACTTATCAAGCCCTTAGAAGCCAAGAAAACTTGGCCACCAAGTGTTTTCACCTCCTATATATACGCATACATACACCACACTTTTAATCATCCCACACAACTCATCTCACAGCCTCAAATGGAATTCTAACCCTTCCATAGCAGCAATAGAAGACCAAGAAAAGTCCCTAAGCTCGTAATAGAAGCCAAAAAACAAGAAAAACAAAGTCTTGAAGCCATTTCTAGGCGTACGAATCATAAAACCCCATTTTGACCCATTTTAGCTCAAGTAAGCCTAAGATCTTGTTCCATAAGCTTATATTCTGTACAATAATGTTCATAGTACTCTTAAGATTATATATGAACTCTTGTTTGAAGCTTTGAATCCTCAAACCCATGTGTTTTTGATAAAAATCCTAAAAACGACCCATTTTGATTTTCTAGCTAACGAATCCTTTTTCTAAACTTTCGTTACGTTAAAACATCTTATTTTAGCTTATACTAATAAGCTATAACCTGCAAATATCAATTGGAATCCTAAAATAAACTTGCATGGCATTTTGGACTTGTTTTGCAAAAATATTCCATGCAAGGGGCATATATCGTAACTTTCTGAAATTTATAACTAAAGGGGCTGAAAATGTCATTTTATTAAAGTTATAACTATAAGGACCTATTTTGCCAAGTTGTAAAGTTAAAGGTTTAATATATGTATACTTTTTATATAAAGGACTAAACTTGTAAAAGTTTATAAACCAATGGTATGTATTGCCAATTTTGCAAACTTATAAAATATTATATTTTTATATTAATTTAAAAATATATATAAATATTATAAAACTTAATTTTATTAAGACCCGACACATTTGTCGTTATTAATCATCGATCGACGCGTTATAAAACAATTACGTTTTATAATTAACGTAATTTATCATCGACTAACTTTTAAAGTGTCCTGGCTCCTCAAACGTTTACTACATGACCTCTGAATTATGATGGCCCGAACAGTGATACGATATTTCCATAATAAATCCAATCAAAGTAATATTTCATTATGACATAAAACATATCCAATCAAACTAAGACTTGACATATTACCCAAGTTATGTGACGAAGTCATTACTTTCATTTCATATACTTTTGCCATCAATCAGATTTCCCTGTACTGTTAAGGTGAGTTCATAGCCTCGCATTCAATCTTTTAAATGTTTCAAATCTCTATGTAGTTTCACCATCTTCACCATCATAATAATTCCGGATAATTCCTTCGATAATTTCTTCGTTCTTCGGTTTTGCCAATAATTGTAACGGTAGTAAAATCACATAAGCTTTGACTACTAATATACATTCCCATTTGCAATGTGCAAATTTCCAACCGCACCAAAGATAGAAAATGACACAAGACTCGGGAAATACAAACTTTACACTTTAAGCAACTAGCAACTGTAAATTAAACTTTAATCTAACATGGTAGGTTAAGGTGTAAGGGTGTAACGAAACAAATAGTTAGTGTAAATTCCTAAAGGATTGGCTCTACGGGTTGTTCTAGTGGATCATCACTCTAAAGATGAGAGTGGAAGGGTTTAACGGGAGGTTAACTAACCGGTGTAGTTAGTTAATAAGCAACATGTAAAGGCGATTTGGTTGTAATCCTAAGATTTACCAATTTAAACAAGTTACTCCAATTAAATCCATAATACTCATTATTGTGGTCTCGAATAGATATACTAAGCCAAATTCTAAAGTCTACAACATCACCGATACACTCATATTTTATGGAATTTGGGTAAACATTTAGAAACGGAAAGGTTAAATTCTTACAATATCTAACATGGGTTATTGTGTGCGGTTTATGTAACATGTAATTTCACAAAGGTATGCTTGATTTTTTTTAAAATTTGAGCATAATTTAAGCTTTGTATTATGAAAAATAGGACAAGTGATCATTCTAATTACCATCCCCCCCACTTGAATTATACAACATCCTCGTTGTATATATAAAACATTAAATACGAGAATTTAAAAAGAATTAGAATGAGAAACTTCCCTGATATTTGCATGGTAGATTCTCCAATTTGCGTTTATGTTAGCCTTAAAATATGGTGACATATCCGGAATTACATTAGTTCATTTATAGCGTGACACGTAGGGACTAATAATGACTAGTTACGATACTTATGTGTCACTAGGACTATAAATACCCCCTCCATACTTTCATGGAGGGGTGAGGATTCATTTTACTTGTAATAAGGTGTGTGTGTTTATCTCTCTAGAAAACACACATCTTTCCTTTCTCTCACTAAATAATACAATGGAAACTTATTTGTTTAATCCTCCCCGACCTCCGGATCATTGTCTCCTGTTAGTGATATCTTATTACTTATAATTGGTATCAGATCACTTGGGATGATTAGCTAGATTGTGTGTGCGTTTTCTTGGTTAGATTAGATCAAAAGTTTGGGTTTTGAAGGTTTATGGTCTCATTCTTGACACTCTTTGATTCTCAAGTTTGTGGTGTTAAAGTTGGTGTTTTTATAGTTGTTATAGCCTTCTAGGATCAAGTTGTGCAAAAGAAACCAAGCAAAAACGTTCAAAAGGGTGATTTTTAGGTGTTTTTAGGTGGAAAAAGTCGTGTTTTTCATCACTGCGTTTTGTCTCTCTGGCGAATTTCTTGACTGCGTTTTGTCTCCTGCGTTTTGTATCCTGCGTTTTGTCTCTTGTGTTTTGTCTCTTGCGTTTTGTCTCCTGCGTTTTGTCTCCTGCGTTTTGTCTCTTGAGTTTTGTCTCCTGAGATTTGTCTATTGAGATTTGTCTAAGCACTGCGTTTTGTCTATTGAGATTTGTCTATTGAGATTTGTCTATTGAGATTTGTCTAAGCACTGCGTTTTGTCTATTGAGATTTGTCTAAGCACTGCGTTTTGTCTATTGAGATTTGTCTAAGCACTGCGTTTTGTCTATTGAGATTTGCCTCTTTAGACTGCGATTTGTCTACTGCGTTTTGTCTACTTTTGAAGACCTTCATTGTGTTTTGGTAGAAAGAAACTCTGGCAAAATTTTCTTGTTCACTGCGTTTTGTCTAAGACTTTTCACTGCATTTTTGCCTATGTAATACTATCTTCATTACGTTAACTCATTTCAACCAAACCAAGTCATAATTAAACAACATATCACCTAATCTAACATACAATCATCACTTTTAACATACAATCACTAATCATTGTTCGATCAACTTAATCATTTCACAATCAATTAAGATCAAGTTCGTTAACGTCAACAACGATTCTTTTTTTTAACAAACCACAACAAATCACTTAATCTACTTAAGATCCTTAATTTCATTTCACACATCGAATCTCAATGGAATCTTTGAATTATAAGTCACAAGAGAGAGAGCTGCATCGGTTGCAACAAATGCAAGACAAAGCAAAGGAAAGTTGCATGACATCTTTTCGACTACTTCATTCATTTCTCCAGGTTCTTTCATACAATGAATTAAAAATCAATAGATGTTTCGAACGGGCATTTGTGACACTCTTTGAACAAGATGTTCAGACTTTCACATGCTCAATGTTACTTCACTTGGATCAACTTGACAAAGATGAATTTCAAGAAGATAGATCCATGGCTGCCTTTTGGGTGATCAACAAACAATTTCAGATGTTCATCGATTCGCAATTCACTTGGGATTATGACAGTCAAATGACAGAAAAGTATTTTGCTGAATACACTCGAATCGAGGTTCGACAATTCCGTGATTCATTGATCCAACACATGGAATCTGTTAAGAAGTCCATTGATGAAAGAGCACAACTTAAACGACAGTATGATAGAAGGGTGAATAAAAGATTGATGCAGATGCAAGAGAGTAAGGTTGTTTCGAGTAAAGCATTGGATGCTAGTTTAGTTGTTATTGAATGCAGTGGGACAAAGTCAGATGAGCATATTACAAGCAGCAGTTCAGGGACTTATATCACGCATTCTGTGGATGCAGATATCATACCAGTAAATGACCAAGTGTCGTCTGCTGAGGTACATTTGACTGCTTAACATATTTCACTTGAAATTTCAATGCAACAAAAGGAAGAAAGTTTTCAAAGTCACAAACCATGTAAGAATCAGGAGTCTCCTGAGTTTCGTGAATTTTTTAAGATCAATGATTTGAAAGCTCAGCTACAGGCCAAAACCACACTAATTTGCAACTTGAAGAATCAAATTAAAAGTGTGAAGGAAGCAAGTAATGAAGCCAAACTTAAAAAGGAAATTAATGTTTTGGAAACAATAAACATTGAACTGGAAAGTAGTGTGGCTAAATTACTTGCAGAAAATGAGAAGTTAAATAAGGAAAATGAGCATTTAAAACAGACTTACAAAGAACTTTATGATTCTATCAAAAAGACACGAATTCAGATGAAAGATCATAATGACTCACTGATTGCTCAAGTAAATAGTAAGACTGTTGAAAATGCTGATTTAAAGGCTCAGATTCAGGAAAAGGTTTTTGCGAATGCAGCATTAAAAAATGAATTAAGAAAGTTAAACGGAACTAGTGTGGATACTAAGTTTGCAAAACCATCAATCTTGGGAAAACCAGTTTTACAACCACACAGAAACCAATCAGTTGTTAGACAACCGAATGCGTTTAAATCTGAACGACCTAACTTTTCAAAACCACGGTTTGCCTCCCAAGTTGATGTGATTAACGTTTTGTCAAAACCAGTCACTCCTCATTATTTGCCTAAAGTTCGAGAATATGTGCTTGCAAAACCTCATCACGTGATTGCACCTGGCTCATCTAGGAATAGTCAAGAAGAATATTATGGTTCAAATGATATGGCTCACAATCACTATCTAGAGGAAGCTAGGAAAAAGACACAAGAAAAATAAGGAATTCAAAACCCTAGTGTGTATTCTTCTGTTAGATCACAAAACACTGCTAATGGTAGTACTCCAAACCCTAAGAGAACGAATCAAACATCTAGGAGTTTGCCTACATCTAAGAGTAGTTGCGTAACTATTACGGTTGTGCCCAAAGCAGATCACTCTAGGAATTCTAGTTCTTTTTCAGATTCCAAACATTTCTTTTGTTCTACATGTCATAAATGTGTCTTTAATGCAAATCATGATGCTTGTATAACAAAACTCCTGAATGAAGTGAATTCACGTAAGGTTAAACCCCATAAGACTAAAAACAGTAACAACCCCGTAGAACAGAAAAGTCATACTCAGAAACCTGGTAGGCAGATCTCTTCAGGACATAGGTTTTCTCCCAGAAAGACTTCCGCTGTGTATGAGAAAACATCTCCTAGATCTTGTCTTAGGTGGAAACCCACGGGTAAAATTTTCACAATTGTTGGTCTAAAGTGGATTCCTACAGGAATGTTATTCGACTCTTGCACGAGCAAAGTTGACAATGAGCCTCCAAATGGTTCAAATGATGATATCACTAACCCATATGAATGCAATCAAACTCTTAATATCAGTGCAGGTACTCTTAACTTAAGTGCAGGTATGTCTTTTAATCCTATAAAGGAAAAACTCAGAGTTTGGTTGCCAAAAAGACTGATATCTCATAAGCCAAGGGTTCAAGGGATTCTAATCTGATGCACATTAACAATGACGTTTGAACAAAACGGTTCAAGCCTCGTTCTTCAAAGTTTTATGACGTTTGAACAAAACGGTTCAAGCCTCGTTCTTCAAAGTTTTATGACGTTTGAACACTGCAGTTCAAGCCTCAGACCTTAATGTCATCAAAATGGCGTCTGCTGACAACACTTCAGGCCCCGCTCTTTAAAGAAAAGAAAGGTGTACGCTTCAGTGCGCTTTCTCCTTGGAAGAGGAGAAATCTTCTTGTTTAAGACCATTCTCATCAACAAGCTTCATGCTTTTCCATGCTCGTTCTGTCATCAAGTGGATCAACGTACCTTTGATTGTAGTCTTATTCACTTGTTCAATCAAAAATGGCAACCTCATATGCAATTTTTGAGGGGGAGAAGTGTGAATAAACTACATGTTGATTGATATTTTAGAAATGGTCATAATGGCTCCTGTGCAACTCAGTACAGGACCCGCTCCTACTTTTCTGACGCCTGGACAAATAAGTTCAGGGCTCGTACCGAAATCGGTTCCTGCAGCACCTTATGTACCCCCCACAAATAAAGAACTGGAGACTTTATTCCAACCAATGTTTGATGAATACATGGAACCTCCTTGTGTTGAAATACCGGTCTCTCCTGCTCTAGCAGTTTCAGTACCAGTCACTTCAGCCGGTACACCTTCATCTACTACCATCGATCAAGATGCACCTTCTCCAAGTCATTCACCGTCATCTTCGGTATTACAATCTCCAAGTTTACATAAAGGTGTTGCAGCTGATTTTACTCTCATGGAAGACAATCCATTTACTCCTGTTGACAATCATCCCTTCATAAACGTATTTGCTCTGGAACCTAGTTCTGAAGCATCATCATCCAGGGATCATAGTTCAGCAGAATCTCCTTATGTCTCTTAAACACTTCATCATCTCGGGAATAGAGCAAGGATCACCCGCTGGAATAATATTAATTGGCAATCCTCTTTGGACGTAACCACCAGAAAACAACTGGACAAACCGATGCTAATGGGGTGCTGTAAGTAACTTATACTGTCAAAAGTCGAACCAAAGAACTTCAAATCTGCAATTACTGAAGATTGCTGGTTTCAAGCCATGCAAGTTAATTCCACAAATTGACGACTTCAAGTAAGAGGAATTAGTACCTCAACCAGACTGTATCATGATTATTGCTCCAGTGGATTTAACAAAGTTAAACTTGATGAGTACGTGATGTTCTGAAGACAAGGCTAGGGTTGGTGGCTAAGGGATATCGACAAGAGGAGGGTATTGACTTCGAGGAATCCTTTGCACCGGTTGCACGCATCGAGGCTATACGAATCTTCATCGCCAATGCCGCTAGTAAGAACATGACCATCTATCAAATGGATGTCAAGACAACAGTCCTTAATGGCGAGTTGAAGGAGGAAGTCTATGTTTGTCAACTAGAGGGTTTCGTTGATCCAGATCATACGACACATGTTTATCATCTGAAGAAGGCTCTGTATGGTTTAAAGCAAGCTCCTTAGGCATGGTATGACACTTTGTCATGGTTTCTTCTAGACAACAAGTTTTCTAAAGGTGTAGTTGAGCCCACATTATTTACTCGGAAAATAGGCAAACATATTCTTCTTGTTCAAATCTATGTAGATGATATCATATTTGCCTCGACCGACCCTAAAGCATGTGACATATTTTCTAATGAGATGAGTTCAAAATTCTAAATGTCAATGATGGGACAAATGTCTTTTTTCCTAGGATTACAAGTTTCTCAAAGTCCCGGAGGCATTTTTAATAATCAATCAAAATTTGCTCTAGAAATATTAAAGAAATTTAGGATGGATTCGTGTGACCCTGTTGATACACCCATGGTGGATTGACTTAAACTAGATGAGGACCCCTTAGGGATTCCAGTTGACCAGACTCGGTTTCAGAGTATGGTCGGCTCCCTAATGTATCTCACTACCAACAGACCTAACCTTGTATTCGCTGTATGCATGTGTACTAGGTATCAGGCATCGCCTACCAAAAAGCACCTTGAAGCATTTAAATGGGTCTTTGGTATCTCAGATGAACCATTAATTAGGGTCTTTGGTATCCAAAAGACACCGCCATGGTACTAACGGCCTATGCAGATGCGGACCATGCAGGTTGTCAAGATACACGAAGAAGTACGTCAAGAAGTGCTCAGTTCCTTGGAGATAAATTAGTTAGCTGGTTATCAAAGAAACAAAAGAGCACTGCGATTTCAACCATAGAGGCTAAATACATTGCCATGTCTGGATGTTATGCTCAGATACTTTGGATGAGATCTTAGCTTTCTGACTACGGTTTTGCCTTCAACAAGATTCCTCTGTATTGTGATAACCGCAGTGCTATTGCTCTCTGCTATAACAATGTCCAGCACTCTAGGTCCAAGCACATTGACATCCGACACCATTTCATTAGAGAGCAGGTTGAAAAGGGCGTGGTTGAATTGTACTTCGTGATGATGGATTATCAGCTTGCGGACATCTTCACCAAGGCATTACCAAGAGAGCAGTTCGAATTCCTTCTCCCACATCTTGGTATGAAGAGTATGACTCCAAAAACCCTTAAACGTCTTCAGGAAGGAGAAGAGGAGTAAAGGATGGTCTTCCTATATCCTATGTATATTTGTATATAATTAAACACAAAAATAAAATACAAAAATATAAAACCTATAAAAACCACACAAAAATACCAAAACTACCAAAAATATTTTTCAAAGACATGTCTTCTGTAAATCGATAACATTTACGGTCCTATAAATGTCATTCAGTAATGACACGGGTCTTTACATGCAGTTCGAGCGGAAGTTTAAACTGTTTTTCAAAACATGTCATCATGGCTTGCAGTTATTTCCGACTGCAACCCGTTTTTCAAATTCAGGAATACATGTCGCCAAAAAGACAGTTGTTCCTAACAACGGGTAATTAATTTTTCCCAGGTACGGATTACTTAATATTCGTGCATCCAAGGATAAATGTACGTTTCAGTGCATTTTTTTCTTAACCGGAAGAGAAGTCTTTCATTTATGACCAAATAATTTTCTTCTTATTTGATTCTTCAAAAATTATTTGTGTTAATCACGGTGGTAAAGTGTTGTTGGAGATTCATCAATTCAGGTTTTTCAAAATAAACCTTTCAACTCAAATAACGACTACAACTCTTTAGATAGAAAACGGGTCATTGTTTGAGGGGTAGAGTGATTTCAAGTTTATTGCATCAAACGGGTTTCTAGATCACATCATGGAAAAAGGTTTTGTGGTAATACGGGGTTATAATTTGAAGGGGAGTTCATTACTTTTAACTCAAAGGGCTAAAATTGTCATTAGTTAAAGAGTTTAGGGACTTATGTGCAGTATGCTAATTGTTTTCTTGCTCTACTAAACTACAAGGACTAAATCTGCCATTCTTCAAACTTGTCCACACTAGAAAACCTTTAAACCGAAATTCAAGAGTGTTAGAAACCTAAGGGACCAAATCTGCCAAATCACCAAACCTTTAGTTTATATAGGTAGCGGTTTGACATTTTGGTCAAACTTTTCTAATCCAGTCAAACACACATACTCATTCTCTCTCTCTCCTCGCAAACCGCCACCTAGAAGGTCTTGATTGATTCTCGATTTTTGTTAGATTTCTTGCTAAGGTAACTTGAAATCTTTGTTCATTGCTATTAGATGATGCCTTAGGTGAAGTTAAACGATCCAAAACACACTCGAATCGTTTCATTCTAGATCGTATGTCATCGAAATTTAAATGTTATAGATATATGTTGATTAGTGATTAGGATGGGTGCGCATAGGTGTAGAGTTCACTCGATCATTACTAGATTATCAAAAATCTATCTCATTTGGATGCCTTGACTTAGTTTAAATTCGTTTTTCAATCGAAATGCCCTAGAGTATTTAGAATGGTATGTTTAGTGCTGGGATATGTAGTTTAAGGTCTGATGATGCTATTTGATTGTATGCTTGAGATCTCTCTTCTATGTTGTGCCTGATCCGTTTATTTTCATGTAAAGTTTGACTTGTGGAAGTCAACAGATGTAGTTTGTTGTTGTATTGTGTTTGGGATATGTTTCTTATGTTTAAGGAAAGTAGAGTATGCCCTCATGCTCGTCCTGGAATGCTTGAAATGTTATTCGAATGTGTTTGCGTGTTACGTTCCTAGTAGAGGTTTACCAAACATTCTTGATAGCGGTTTGCGTTAAAATGCATGATAGCGGTTTGCTTAAAAATTATTGATAGTTGTTTGCTTTAAAAATTCTTGATAGCGGTTTGATTTAAGTTGCGTGATAGCGGTTTGTATAGTTATGCCTGATAGCGGTTTGATGATAAATAAATATTTTATTATGAACATGCAAACCGCTACGAGGTACCGGTTTGATGAAGATTATTTTTATTAATAAAATAATTCAAACCGCTATTTTGAATTTTTCTTAACTGGTAGCGGTTTGATTAAAAATGAATATAATATTCGTAGCTGTTTGGTCATAGCGGTTTGATTAAAATGAATAAAATATTCGTAGCAGTTTGGTCATGGCGGTTTGATTAAAATGAATAAAATTCTCGTAGCGGTTTGATCATAGCAGTTTGATTAAAAATGAATATTATATTCATAGCTGTTTGGTCGTGGCAGTTTGATCATTCCGCTACATAGCGGTTTGATCTTTTACCTTCACAGTGGTTTGATTAACTTTCCTCACAGCGGTTTGGTGTCTAGTGGGTAGCGGTTTGGGCAAGAATCTCAAAGTTTTGGCCCATTAGTCCCAATATCCTCTCAAGGCCCAATTCAAATGCACAATTACCTCATTAACACCCATCTGGGACTTGTTAACTTGTTTGTGTTCATCGGATATCCTTGACCAACATGGACTTATTCTCACCATAATCAAACGAAGCTTGTTAATGTTCTCATCTAACATCAAAATATATGTCTTGTCCGCCTGTCTTTGTTGATATCCCCGTGCAGACAAAATGACTGATGAGAATGTTCCCGCTCCTACTTCCACAAGATCTGATGATCAGATTCTTCCTTTTGCTGTGTGGGTGCCTGGTATGTGTGGTAAGCACTAGTCAAATTTATATATATAAAGTATTAATCCCGTGGCAATTCTTTCCAAATTACTTCTCAAACAAGAGAAATAAAAGGATAAAATCTCACTTAAGAAAACACAATATGTATATTTTTAACCGGGAAGTATTTTCTTCTCGGGTCGTATCCCAACGAAGTCGTGAATTGAGATTCGGGAATAATTCGGATTCGAGTCAAGAATTGATAAAGGATTTTTTAATTTTTTATGAATTTCTAAAGAAAAATGAATTACTAAAAATAAACTTTTTCTAAAAATTAACACTAAAATTCTATTTTTATTTTTCAAAAATACTAGAATGAAAAAGAAAATTATTACAAAAAGAATTAGATTTTTTCACCTATTTTTCTATTTTCTATGAATTCTTTAAGAAAAAGAAATTATTTAAAATCTATTTTAATTCCTAGAAAATACAAATTTAACTAGAAAAATAAAGAAAAATGGTTTTTAACAACTAAAAATGTGCAGAAATCTTATGATCTAAAAATGCCCAAATTTTATAAACCAATTGAACTCTAATTTTGCTAATTAAAACCTAACCCTAATTTTATTAAAACTAATTTTGAAAATATTAAATCTATTTTATTAAACCTAAAAGACTAGGGTAGAAAATGCAACAAAAGAAAGTAAAGGGTAGGCGGGGTAAGTAAAAGAAAATTACACTCTAGTTAAAACAGACAACCTTAAACTATTGAAAAAGTACAAAACAGACCCTACGATTTAGCTTATTTTTTGCTTATTTAAAAAGTGAGAATAAGCAAAAACTTAAAACTACAAAGTTAAACTTGAGCTTATACTCTACAACTTTAATAAAAGCACTTTGAACTTTTAACAACTGAATAAGCTAAAAATTAGCTTTTAATTATGTGTTACAGAAACTAAGGATTTGCTTAAAAATTTCTACTTTTCTAGTATTTGGCTTATATCTAGCTTATTTCTAAATGAAAATGAAAACCAATAGTTGCTAAATGAAGCTTATATTGTGTACTATAGATTTCTAAAAAGAAATAAGCTACAAGTGAACAAGAATAACAAGAACTTTGATATTAAAAAGCTAAAGTACAGGCTTAATGACTGAAATTAAGCTAATCTTAATAAGCTAACTAGCTTATTTCTAATTCCTAGAAGCTAAAATTTTGGAAATAAGCTATTCTATGAACTATGAATAAACCTAGATAAAAGGATTTTAAAAAATTACAACTAGGAATGAGAAATCTAAAAGATATAAGCTAGTAATTTCAACTGCTGCTATACTACTTTTGCAAGAGTATTTAAGCTAATCTAAAGCTTGGAAATGAAACTTAAAAGATTATCTATACTAAGCTAATGTAGTACTATTAAAATGCTTTATACTAAATTCTATCTCCTAAGTTCAAGTACTAAAAAGTGGCTAGAAAAGTGATAAGCATCAAACAGTATTAACTGAGTTAATACTGTTTATGCTGATGTATTTGGTAAATACTCAAATGCAGGCCAAGTTTTCTAGTTTAGAATCTCTTAAACCTTACTCACTAAATTTATCATTAAGTCTACATTAACCACAATTTAACGACAAAAAGCAATAAACCTCTTAAATCTAAAATTAATGTGGGAGTTCTAAGGAGAATGGTGATGGGGGTGACCAACCAGCCCTTACTATAACACTAGAAAAACTGCCCTGGTGCTGCAAGACTTATTAAGCTCAAAACTTTGCAATTCTACAAACTAATTCTTAAAACCTATTTAAAACTTGATTATATCACTTAACTCAACTAACTCATGTAAATTTACCAACTAAATTTGACTTTAAGAGTCAAAAACACTTAAATCCAAACACTACTTAATATGAACTGTCCCAAATGATTTCTACTTAAAATCTATTTTAAAACTGAAAATGTTAAAACCTTATATCTACTCAAATTTAAACTCACCTACTTAAGCTAGTTTAGCAATAAAACCTACAGCTTATTAAGAAAAATAAGCTAGTTTATCAGCTAGCTACTTACTCTTATGACAGAATTAAAACAAAATTAAACCTTAATGATTCTAACTACAACAGCTTACAACATTAAAATCTCTAAGCTAACTAAGTAATATTGAATAGGATTAAGCACAAACTAAGTCAACACAATAAGCTAATGAATTAAGCTAAATTTATGCTAAAATCAAAAACATGAAGCTAACCTTTTTCACTTGTAGTCTCTGAACTCTAGCCACTCTTGTTGAGTGAGTGGGTTTAAAACATAAACCTAATGGCTCCTAGCCTCTAAACCATTAAGCTATAAGCTCATTAAGCTCAAAATTGCTTATTACTCCATAATGCTTCCAATTTGAATCAAACTGAACTCAATTGAACTTTATTGAATCAAAATAAACAAAATCAGTATTTAGAACGCCATTAACCAAATTTGAACAACTTTAGAACAAGAGAAAACAAAATAAGCTATATTGAGCTTATTAAAAGCTTAATAGCTAAAAACAGCTTAAAACATGAAAACTTGAGCACAAACTAAACTCAACTATTTCTATTGCTTTAGAAATGATAGTACAAGATTAAAACAGGAAGTACAACTGAATTTGAAAATTAAAAAGGCTTAATTCGCAAAATGAATAGTACACGTGAGCTTAAAAGAGACATTTACAAAGAAAAAAAACTAAGAAAAACACACACACTAACTCCCCAAAATCACAAGGAATGAGAAATCATCCTGGGTCACCAAGTTTTTCAGGAAGCTTTTTTAGAATGACCGCGGAGCAATTAGCATTCATTGGTGTCTTTGTTATCTCAATCAACTTGCAATAGGAAGTTGCCACGTCATAGAAATGACGTGGAGGTGAGTTAATACGAGGTGGGGTTGTGGTTAAGCAAGACGGGAAAGAGTTGGAGAGGTTTGGGTTTGATTCGGGATTTGGCGGGAAAAATTATATTAGAGTGTGGTTAGGAGAAAGAGTTGCCCGCGTTTGTATTTGAAACTTTGAGTTATATGCACAACTAGCCCTTGTTGTTTTTGTAAACCAAGCGCTCCCATTTTCCTTTGTTATCATCTTTTGAATTTGGCAAACTCAGTCCTTGTAGTTGATAACTTTTATTTTCCTCTTTAAAAGCAACTTTTATCTTTTGCAAGATTAGTCCCTTGAACTTAGAAACTTCCAAATAAGCCCTTGTAATCTTTGAAAACATTCAATATTGGTCCTTGAACTTGAAATTGTGCTTTGACTTGATTTTGATAAATTGACTTGACGGCTTCGATCCAGCTTTTGATATTGGCTTCAAATCTCTCTCTTGTACTTGTCTTTTCCGTTTCTTGCCGGTTTTGGCTTGTTTTTGCTCTTTTTGACTTTAATATCCTTTCCTGCACATTATGACACAAAAGCACACATATTTCCATCTTTTGGCAATATATTTTGCTTTTATTGCGAAATCCTGGAAACTTTAAATATATACAAATTAACACTTTATTCATAATTCCCCCAAACAAAAGGATTGTCGTGTCCCTCGCGCAATTTTATGAAGTGGTACACTTTTGTAAACTAACAAGTTTCTAAAATGCCCTTGTTTTCACCTTTTATGAATCCTTTTTTTAAACATCTCAAGCTTTTTCTCAACATTTTCTCATGGAAACACATTAATCAACATTGCAATTTGCAAAACTTTTAGGCTCATGAAATAGGCTACTCCGATTATAGAGCACAAAATAGGAAAATTCGTCTTCCCTGACTTTTCACTAACTAAACAAAGCTATTAAACAGATCATTGTCAATATAAGTCCAAATGGTAAGCTCTTAACTTACAACTGTGAACTTTTCACTCCCAAGATAAATTAATGATTAAGATGTGTGCACTCATTAAAACTCAACCAAGATCAATTTTATCTTTATAGTTGAAAATCCATCTAAGCTTTAACATCAAGCCTTGTGAGCTTAAATGTTAATAACATAGATAAACCTCATCTCAAAGCTAAAAGAAATTGGGAAACAAAACTTATAAATTGATTTTTAGAAAATGAAATTTTTACCATTCTTTTATTTTCAATATACTATAAAAAAAATTTTTGCAATAGGAATGTTGTTCTTAGTTCGAACCCCTACTTAGGCCTTTCTCCCAATAGATATCGCATCACAACTTGTGTTCTTAGTTCAACGCCCCACTCCAGCTGCTAACGTTTATGGTTTATCCGCGCCAACCCTTTCCCTACAAGCCAGAAATCCAAAGTCCCTTAGTTGCAATCACCACCTAGGCCGCGCTCCCTAGCGATGAATGCCTACGAACCTTGATTCCACGTACATAGTCTTAATCCTTAGTTGCGACCCCATCTGAGTCTCACTCTCAACATGGATACGCCAACGATTAAAACTATATATAGCTTTATATTCATTTTTGCGAATGCTTCATTGGCACGAAAAATAATGCTTTTGCATTAGAAATGCTTCAATGGCATTCTTTTTATCATGATATTTGGTGAATGGAAAAATTTCACTTTAGAAAAGTCAACTTTATAAATTTGAAACCAAAATCTTTACTTACATATAAAGTGAATATTTCCAAAATGTAAGACTTGGTTCAAAGACATTGGTTGACTTAATTAAATTAAAAAGAGCACGTATGATTAGGTGTGTTAAGAACTTGTGGGAATAAAAAGACACAAGTCATTCATATAAGCTTTAGGTTTTCCAAATAAACCTTGCTTAAGCAAATACACTTATAAACTACTACATCATCTCTTGTTCTTCACATTTTTAAAAATCCAATGTAATATATTTGTGAAAGCTTAGCCCCATAAAAGGTAGGTAAAGGAACTAGCAAGGGCCTTATTCACCGGTCAAGTCAAAATTAACTCCTATATCTCACCAACGATTACCAAAAGTGGTGTTTTATCCCCAAAACTATCTTCTATTGAGCATCTCTTGTAAGCAAAAAATAAAAAATTTTCCACTTTTTTTCACAAAAAGGATAATTCAAAAAGGTTCAAACAAGGTTGCGTGAAGTGCAAGTCAATATCGAAGATATCCTTCCCCAAACTAAAATGAAACATTGTCCTCAATGTTTAAAAAATAAGGGTCAAAAGGAATCTAAACAAAAATTCTAAGGTCATGCCAAAAGAATAGATGTTAGTTCGATAAAGACAAGGATAAGAGATTTCCCACTTTATGAAGAGAAGATTGAAGACCATCAATGGAAATTGTGGGCATTGCTTTGTTCTTCCACAATATTGAACCATGAATCTTCCAAAATCCGGAAAACCTAGACAAACATCACAAACAACCAACAAGAACGAAAAAGAACAAGCCTCCTCTCATCATTTTCATTGTTAGCTCAAAAATGACTTAAAACGGCTTAGTTTTTATTCACCAAGTACAAGCTATACTCGACCCCGAATTGATTTGTCCTTGGGGAAGCAAAAAAAATAGAAAGAAAATAAAGGATAAGCATGGGGTGCCTCCCACGAAGCGCTTGTTTATTAAAGAGTCCCCCTAGTCTTGACTTCATGTCCCCAATAAGTTATCATGAATGGGTCGTCTTAACATCTGGGATAATCACATTAGGAACATCTTCTCCAAAATAGTGTTTCGCCCTATGACCATTGACTTTAAAATTTTGACCATCCTTTTGAAAAAGTTCAATTGTTCCATATGGGTAAACATTAGCAATCGTAAATGGTCCCGACCATCTGGACTTAAGCTTCCCCGAGAAAATCTTTAGCCTTGAGTTAAAAAGAAGCACTTGATCCCCAACATTAAAAACTCAGTTTTTAATTTTTGAATCATGAATCTTTTTAGTCTTTTCTTTATAAAGCAAAGAATTCTCATAAGCTTCATCCCTTAATTCATTAAGCTCATTAATTTGTGACTTTCTATTTTTACCCGCAAGATTAAGATCTAGATTAGTTTGCTTAAGGGCCCAAAAAGCTTTAATTGTTCCACCAATAGGGAGATGTCAAGCTTAACCATAAACCACCCTATAAAGGATACATCCAATAGGTGTTTTTGTATGCGTCCGAGCCCTAGAGCATCGTCAATCTTAACACTCCAAGAAGCCCTATTCTCACCTATGGTTCTTTCTAAAATCCATTAATTTCCCCTATTTGAAACCTCAACTTGACCACTCTTGTTGAGGGTGTAAGGATCGAAAGACGATGGTGTCACCCCAAACTTTTCCATGACCTTTGAAAATTGGCATTACAAAAAGTGTGCCGCTAACACTTATTATAGCACAGGGGTTCCAAATCTAGCAAAGAAAACTTTCAAGAACTTACAAACAACTACGAGCATCATAGTAAGGTAAAGCCTTAGCTTCCACCCACTTGGACAAATAGTCCACAGTGCAACTTAGATGTACTTTTTCCCTACTTGATGGAAATGGGACCCATGAAATCAATCCCCACAAATTCAAAGATCTCACAACTTGTATTGCATATCTGAGCATCTCATCTCTTAGAATTTTGCCTTGTCTTTGACAAGCTCGCCATGTTTAACCAAGTTGAAAGCATCATTATAGATGGTGGGCCAAAGAATCCAGAGTCAAAGACTTTTACAGCGGTGTAATTGGTCACTATTATGGCCTCCTGTAGGTCCGTGTGACAACCATAGAATCTCATTAGCTCTTTGCAAAAACACATCTTCTAATGACTTGTTCCGCACAAATTAAACAAGTAATGTGTCATCCCAAAAGTAAAGGTTATAGTATTCTTGAAAAAATTTCTCTTTTGTATGTGAACTCATTCCTTTCTAACCAAAATTACTCGCATGGACGTTCGCTTAAATCGGCGAACCATGGTGTGGTATTATCACTAAGCACATTCACATTGTAAGCACATTATTTTCCCAACAATATTTTCATTCCTCATTAAATCACTTTAATCATGTTACATTAAACTCTTTGACCACTTCAACCTTCCCAGTGACTCTAAATGAAAGATTCGTTATAATTTTGGCTTTTCAGTTAATTTTGTGAGGGTTCACTAGTCAAGAAAGGGAATCGGCCGGCTACATTCTCAGCATCTTTAGTTTCCCTATTTCAAGATTGAACTCTGGAGTAAAAGAATCCACCTAAGGTAAACCTTGACTTAGCATCTTCTTAGCCATTAGGTACTTAATATGCCCGAAAGATCCGTATACACTATGGTCATTGATAAACATATATAGGGTCGAAACTTCTCCAAGGCATATACTACAGCTAGCATTTCCTTTTCGGTTGTAGTATAATGAAGTTGAGCCCCGGTCATAGTCTTACTCGCATAGTGAATAGGATGAAAGTGTTTATCCTTTCTTTGACCTAAAACAGCTCCAAGAGCAAAATCACTAGCGTCACACATGATTTCAAAATCATAATCCCAATTTGGCACAACAAGTAAGGTGATATCAGTCAACTACTCTAAGTTAAAAAGCATGTATTACACACAATCCCTAAAAGACAAAAGGAGTTTCTTTTTCCAAAAGATGAGTCATGGGTCTTGTAATTTTTGAAAAATCTTGAATGAACCTTCGATAAAAACCCGCATGAGCCTAAAAAAACTTCAAACACCTTTTATACCGTTGTCGGTTTAAGGTACTGTATCTAACACATCTACTTTTGCCCTATCAACTTCTAAACCGCTTTTAGAAATTTTATGCCCCAAAACTATTCCCTCTTTTACCATGAAATGGCATTTTTCCCAATTAAGCACAAGATTTGTTTCTTCACATCGATTAAGCATTTTATCAAGATTATCAAGCACTTGAAAATTATCCCCCCCCAAAAAAAAACCGAAAAGTCCATCCATAAAAACCTCTTGTTTGGGGTGGCATGTTTTTTCTCTATCAAGTCATGGGAATATGTCCGTCATGCACCTTTGAAAGGTTCCCGTGATTTACAAAGGCCAAAAGCATTCTTTTGTAGGCAAGAGGTTCCCATAAGGTCAAGCAAAGGTAATCTTTTTCTTGGCGAGTGGGTCAATCGGGATGTGAAAGTACCCTGAAAATCCTCTAAGAAACAATAGAAACTCATTCCCCGCTAACCTTTATTTATTTTCAAGCATTTGAATCCATAAAAGTAAAGGGAAAATGGTCCTCCTATTGGCATCGATTTAATACCTATATCAATCAAACTCTCCAACCGTCACAGACGATTTGCATAAGTTCATTGTCATCATTCATCACCACGGTCATCCCTCCTTTTTTAGGAACGCAATGAACCGGGCTAACCCATGGGCTATCCGATATGGGGTAAATCAAGCCGGCATCAAGAAGCTTGATGACCTCTTTCTTAATAACCTCATGTATTTTGATTGACCTTCAATGCATTTGATACACAGCTTTTAATCATCCTCCATTAAAATTTTGAGTGTACAAAATTTGGTCAATTCCCTTAATGTCGGAGATTTTCAAGCTAGAGCACTTTTGGAGCCTAAGAGCCTCAATAAAGTTTTACCTTCTCATCCCTTTTTTTTTAAGTCTTTTGAATTATGGGCTGTAGTTTTATTATCCTTTTCAAGAAAAGCGTATTCAAGATGAGAAGGCAACTCTTTGAGTTCAAGGTCGGGTGGTTCCTCTATTGATGTTTTGACCGATTCAACATTTTTGACTTTCTTTTTGAACTCAAAGGAGTGATTGGTGAAAAAGGATCATCATTTAAAACTTCAAGCAATTTTTTCCAAGTAAGTTACTTCACCCTCTCATCACAAAATTCTCAATATAAATCTCCATGTTTAAAGATTCATCATGTTTTAAAAACTCTTCTATTTCTTCCTCAAGAATCATCTCACTTCCTTCAAAAGGAGTGAAAGAAGGAGGATCCGAAATGATAGAAGTGGAATCACCACTCTCGGTAAAGTCTAAGACTTTTGGAGCATACTCCCGCACAATTTGACATCAAATAAGGTCAATTCTGTTCACGGATTCTAAATTTATTCATAAGAAATTGTGGGAGTATCACCACACTTTAGTATCAAAGATTGATCATCATGTCTTAAAATGATCTCCCCCTCATAAACATCAATCAAGGCATGAGCTGTGCTCAAAAATGGCCTTCCTAAAATCAAAGGAACACGGGGGTCCGCAACAAAGTCCAATATCACAAAATCGACTGGGAAGTAGAATTTAGACCTAACGAACACGTTTTTCGCTATCCCATGGGTTTAGAAAATTGTGCGGTCGGCTAATTCTATAACATTCTGAGTACTTGTAAGGTCATGAAGTCAAGCTTTTTCCAAATAGACAAGGCATGAGATTGATCTTGCACCTATCCCTATGCCATGGTGATTATCAAACTCCCCAAAATCACAAGGAATGAGAAATCGTCCTGGGTCACCAAGCTTTTCGGGAAGCTTTTTGAGAATGACCGCGGAGCAATTAGCATTCATTGGTGTCTTTGTTATCTCAATCAACTTGTCCTTGTTATTTAACAACTTTTTGATCATTAAGGCAAATTTGGGCATGTGGACAAGAGCATCCGCAAAGCTAAGCTCAAAGTGAAGTCACGAAAGATTCTACGAACATTGAATTCTAAGATAACATCTCTTTCACGATTCATGTCCATTTCAACCTCTTGGAAGGGTAAGGCAATAATTTGTCTTAGTCTTGGAAGGTTCATTAACAACTCTAGCTCAACAGATGGTTCATTTTTCTCTATCTTGGACCTTTTCCTTGATTTGGACTACCGGAGGTTGGACTCTTGCGGTACTTTGTGAACTTGTAGGTTGCACTTGGTCCTTTGTCACCTCAGTTTCCTTACCATCCTCATTGTCCGGATTGACATAAGGAGGAGGCATAGGAGGTAATGGTCCATCATAGCTAAACCACTCCTAGTAGTGATTGCATAAGAACTCTTCCTTCTAGATAAGGAATAGTATTACTAGGTAAAGTATCCTGAACCGGAAAAATTCATTGTTTATTTCCCATTTGCTTTTGAAACATGTTTAAAGCATCATATTTTGAAAATTCCTTTGCTCATTTTGAAAATCTTGTTGTTCCCTTTGAAATCATTTAAATTCTTTTTGCAATTATTCAAAGAAACATCAATTTGCTTTTGTGGTAAGACTCAAATCTATCATAAGTCACGCGTAAAATGTGTACTCTGGGCTTGATAAGCTTTTGAGCTTGTTGTGTTAAACCCGAAGTTAGCTCCATGGTTTAACTTGGTTGGTTTGTTTACATCCTAGTCCCATTATACCCTTGGTTCCATTGAAAATCCTTGGTTAGGTCAGAAGCTTGTGGATTGGTTGAGTAAAAACCCGTGGTCTTATGAGGTTTGCTAAGTTGGGTGGGGGACGGTATCCGGAATTTCCCATTTTGTACAAAAGTTACAGACCGAACGGTTTTGTTGAAATTGTTGAAAATTAATCATGATAACCGGGACTCATAACCTCCCCTAGTCATTGGGCACACAATTATAACTATGATTTACTACCACAAGTATGTACACCTTCCTCCACCGCTTTAATAGGAACGGAGAGCACAAGAGCTTCATCATATTTTTCATCTCATTCATTCATTCTAAAAGTCAAAGTCATCTTATCCTCTAATGCCGCTGCCATTTGTTGGAATTCAAAGTTAGATGATGAAGAAGTAGAAGAAGATGGAGGAGCATTCGTACTCACTCGCATCACGGCGTTCCGTGAACATCTAACATTGGATTATTCCCTATTATTGTTACTCCTTCTGGTTGGACTGATGTAGAGAAAAATTGCACCGCATCCCCCCCGCCCCCCCCCCCGGAATTAAGCAGAATCTTGATCCATTATAGCTCAATGAATTATAAAATGTTTCTATTGGTGCATGATCGAAAATCGTGGTGAGAGGACAAATTCCTAGAAAGTCCTGAAACCGCTCCCAAGGTTCGAGAAAGATTCTTGAGCAATTTGTCGAAAATTCGTTATTTCATTCCGAAGATTGGTAGTCTTAGAAGGTGGAAAGAAAAAGTTGATGAACTTAGACACTAAGTCATCCCATGTAAGAATAGAATTCGGGGGTTCTTGTCGTCATGGTTTTGTCAACCCCGTCAGAGGAAAATTGAAAGAGAAAAGTTTTGATTTGTGGTGTTAGGTACATCCGGGTACCTTTGATTATTAGTTATGCTCTCAAAATTACGAATATGAGCATGAGGCTCCTCATCATTACCTCCTCGAAAAATTCGATTTTGAACGAAGAATTAATGAGAATGAGATTTTAGTTCAAAATTTTGAGCATTGATGGGTGGTACAACTATAGCACTTTCAAACCCCCCGGTGGGAGCTTGAAGTTGCTCGGCCATAGGTCGGTCATCGGCCATTTGAATCGGAAACTTATCAACAATAGGGATTGCCTCTTGTTGTTGTCGAGAACGTCGACGATTACGTCTTCTCGGAATTGTGTATTCCAAGGAAGAACGAGTGCGCATGCACTAGTGAAAATAACAAAAAGAAGAATTTGAGATTAAGAAGATTATTTTTGGGGAAATTTACAATTTTTTAGTATTTATTAGGAAGGAAAACAAAAAGAAAAATATTTTTGGCAACCGTTAATTACAAGCTTCACGATAAGTCTCCAAGATTACGCACAAGTGAGCGGAAAGGCTTAGCGAGCCGCAATGACTTCTTAGCAAGTAGCTATCACCTTTCCTTAAACTCACCTTTTAGTTTGTAAACTCAAAGGTCCGTCGTACCTCGCAAGTAACTCACGATTAATTTTGTTGTTTATTGGAATGGTTTAAGATGGATAGCTAGTATCCAAATTTGTTTATTTTTTTTATTTTAACTAATTCGATAGGAATCGAATTAATGAACGTTTTGTATTTTTTTTATACAAAAATAGCAAAGTAACTTCCAAAAAGGAAGGGTCTTCAAAACTCTACTTCAACGAATATCCTCAAAAATCGTTCACGTCTTCCCCGGCAACGGCGCCAGTGCCCATCGGAAAGAGCAACCATGTCTTAGATCTTTAAAAGATGCAAAAGAACCCAATCTTTCAGATTGTTGTGGACATTCTACAAAACACAAACTTCTTCAGGGCATTCACTGCTTCTGCCTCGGTTCCAGCTATCTACATTCAACAATTCTGGAACACGCTTACATATGTGGAAAAAGCTAGGACTTACCGATTTCAGCTGGATGAAGACTGGTTCACACTGGATGCAAATCTTCTGAGGGAAGCTTTGGAGATAGCTCCTATTGATCAAGCTCATCCGTTTATGACACCTCCGTTAGGTGATGCAATTATGGACTTCGTGAATGAGCTGGGTTATCCACAGTTAATTCACTTTGTGTTAAGTATGGCGGTGAATCACCTGTATCAGCCCTGGAGAGCAATATTGTCTATGATCAACCAATGTCTCACAGGCAAGACTTTTGGGCATGATAGGCCTAGATATCTAGTTCTTCAGATGATTTGGGGGATTATTACAAGCACTAATGTTGACTTTGCTGAACTTATGTGGGAGGAATTTGTACAAGCTATTCAGACCTTTCTCACTGATAAGGCAAATCTGGGCAGTCCTACTAAGAAGGGCAGGAAAGACAAGGCTCATGTTATTTCGTATTGTCGGTTCACAAAGTTAATTATCTGTCACTTGGGAAGAACTCATAATATTCACCAGAGATCAACATCTCCATTTCATCTTGCTGAAGAAGATTTCAGACTTGGTAATCTCAAATTCGTTCCCAAAGGCGAAGTCGATGAAGTCTTTGGAATGCCAATATCAGGAATGCACCGTACTACAATGCGTACTTGGAAATGGTTGCTAAGCATGATTGGAAAGTTGCAACCGAAATAGAAGGAAAGAAGAAATCTGCAAGTACCAAGCAACCCAAGCCAAAGCCAGCTATCGAGAAGTCAAGCAAGCCAGCACCTGCACCAAAGCCGAAGGTAACCAAGGAAAAACCTTCTAAGGCCTCTACTGCTAAGCCACCCAAACCGAAGCCTGCTAAAGAAGAGTCAACCCAGGCTACACCACTACAAAAGATCGGCAAGGGTAAAGTTACAAAAGTTCGTAACGTGAAAAGCTCTTTCTAGCTGGTTGATGAACCTGATGAAGAACCAGCTCAACCTGAACCTGAACCTGAGCCTGAACAAGAAGGTGAAGGTGAAGACTATGATATGGAACGTGCTATTCAGATGAGTCTGGAATCGTTTCAGGCATAGGGTCATGCACATGTTGGAGGTGTGGCAATTCAAGAACCTGTTGTAGAGGCCATCCGACCACTCCCTGTAGTTAAAGGCAAGGGTAAAGCTATTGTTACTGAAGAACAAGTTGCCCAATCTCTGCTGGCTTTACACACACCAAAGAGGAGAAGCACCACGGACTAATTCATATTCCAAAGGCGGACTCCAACTACTGAAGAGGCATCAACTGGACCCTCTGCACAACCACAAGATGACATATCTGCCAATATTAATCGTGACTCTCCGTCTTCTGCAGATGCTGAAATAGGTGCTAGATCAGATAAGGAAAATAGTAGAGGTGATACGGAGATATTTCAGATTACTAAAGATCTAGGAGAAGATGTGGATAAACTGGAGAACATCGAGGAAAAGACTATGGAACTTGATCAAGACCAGGCTGGATC
>BQNB010030636.1:0-50393 GCA_026074375.1 Tanacetum coccineum | reverse complement strand
AATTGATCACTACAACTCTTTCCAATGCTCCCTGTGACCATTCACGGTCTCTCACCCTCCTATTAGTTCTTCTAACAAGATGGTAAAATCAATCAGCTCGTATACATTTCAAGCTTATAGGATATACTAACTACATCGAACGCCAATCCTAATAAGGAAATAGGTATCCGCTCTATCACGAGCGACCAACGCAACACACTTACACACAGGAAAAACTGCTCTCTCAAGCTAATCACAAAATAACACAAAAAAATACTACTATCCATAAATATCGAACAAAATTTCTTTCACTATCATGAATCGATTTCAATACAAGTTACTTAACGTCTAGTAAGGATTTGTCATAACTACCAATACAAACGAACTTTTCTAATCATAATATCGACACTAACCGATGCTACCCGGTTTAGTGATATACACAAACTACTAATCCAAACCTCATATATCCTACACATCTCTTTGGGGCTCCTGCCTTCTCTTCATACTGTCAACAATCTCAGCCAACTCTATCCGCGTTCGTCTCTCCTCTACGAGCTGTAACCGCAACTCCCGGTTCTCTCCCTATGTATCACTGATGGCATACCACAGAGTCGCTCTTTGTGCATCTGTCTGACCTACTCATGACTCCAGGGCTAACACTGGTCTCCATAATGCTCCAAAAGTCATGGCGACCCTCCCCTGCTCATGTTATAGACTCCTAAATCAATACCTCTGGGAGAAAATCTCATCCCTAACCGCTCCCGACCTAGTAAATAACTCTCCTATGTCTTTATCATACCTCTCAAACAAAGCAGGCGATAGCTCCTCCATTCGTACCGCATGATCACGAATCAATCCCCCCTGCATCTCAACTAGAGCTCCCAGCTCAGTCAAAAATCCCTCTGTCTCAGTCGTAACGAGTGTAGCTACAGGATATGGTATAGTCAGCGGTATCATGGGTGATGAAATAGGTGAAGGAACAACATAAGGTGATGGAGAAATAGGAAGTGAGCCAAACGACCACTCAGGTGAGGGTGGTGTCTGAACAGGTGGTGCTGGTGGTGGATAAGCAAGAACATCAATATAAACCATACCGTCCTTCGGGTATGTCCACATGGTGAGTGTGGACTGTCTAGATGCCGACACCCTCTTTGGTCTCTCAGACTCTAGTGCAGATCCAGAACCATGTCCTACCTCAAACGTACTGTATACCTGATCCTCCTCTAACGCTAACTCCTGGCGCCTCAACGCCTCATACCCAAGTCCTAAAGACGTGCTCACGGCTGTCCCTATAACCGAAACTGCCCGTTGCTGACCCTCAAGTACAACCTCCTCCTCCTCCCCTAAACCAAGTCCATCACTCTCTATACTATGACCCTCGTCATCTAAACCGTGACTCTCATCATCTGAACCACGACTCTCAACATCTGAATGACGACTCTCAACTCCCATACCGGGGCCCTCGTCCCTCTTAGCAAGACCCTCATCCCCTATAACAGGATCCTCATCCTCTATAGTAGGACCCTCGTCCTTTGCGTTGTCGCCCACACAGTCAGAATCCAAAGTCTTCTCTATCTCCTCATCCTCCTCCTCATCATCCTCTACTAACTTAGACGTATCCCAATAACGCTTTCATGAAGGAAGGTTTGGCGGTGACGAAGATGGCAAACTCTCGTAAGACTACCTAAACCTCTTACAGAACGCGAAATCGGACATAGCTGCCACCTCTTCCATACAGGAAGAGAGGCCTGGTGACATCGTAGGTGGAACACGCACAGCCATACATGCGGTCCTACAGAGAATGAGAACCAAAGTATGTGGAGTACTCTCAGGTAGTGATGTGGGTGGTGCTATAGTGAGGGGTGACTCAGGTGTCTCTGTCTCAACAGGGTCCTCGAAAGGCTCGGACTCAGTATCCGTCCCATCCAAATAAGCCTGCCTAATAGCCTCATAGGGATACTCAGGAAGTGGTATAGGCACTTGGGAGCTCTGAGCTCTGTCAGCCTGGGTGATAAATCTCTGGGTCAATAAACACTAGCTGGGAAAGGAAGGGGAGGGGAACGAGTAGGAGAGAGAGTTGGGTAAGAAGGAATGAACCCTCCTGTGAATAACATGATAAAAGGGTATAAGTATAAAAATATTATTATCAAAATTATATCCAGCATCAATTATGCTTACATATACAAATCATTATAGCGTTTGAAATTAGACGTTCGTAACCGTATATATACATATATATATCCTTATATATATATTAAATATATCAGGAAGAATATGAACAATGGATAAACACTTACCACGTTTGATACCGAACAGGCATAACTGGTCACCACATAAAACACATAATCCACAATAGCATATTCTCAATTCACGTTGCTACCGGCGACTATCCACTAAAATTCTCAAGGCAACACGCACTACACTAAGGCAAGCATGACCAACATCAATCAATCAATCATCGCTAACAAAAATCGTACCGCCGCGACAATGTTTACTTTACACTCCTCAAGGCATCTGCGCACTACTACTACAAGGCACCATGGGCAATCCAAAAATCAAACGATGAATCTAATCTTAAACACTCACAAGTGTTTTCATTACTTTACATCCTATCATTTCAGGTGGTCACATTACTCACACATCCTTTCCCTCCTCATAACATAACTTTAGAAAACTACATCATTTCATAGTCCTTCATGAATTAAGCATAGTTGATCAGGCTATGCGTAATTTAAAAAAATGCCATGAACTGCTCGGGCTATTTGACTTTCCCCCAATGATTCAGGTTTACTTATAAACGGACTTCACTTTTGGTTATAGTTCCTTTTTTTTATTTTATTTTATACAAAACAGCATTCTCTATAACCTCGGCTCTTGATACCAATCTGTCCACATCCCGTCAGTGGCGGAAACACGGGATGCGACGATACCGTTTTATCCGCACAAGATAACAAGTTCATACACTTTTCCAATTTACAATAATCAAACTTAGATATCAAAAATTTACAAGTTAAAACTTGACAAAACCAAATAATCAAAACCCATCTCGAACCCAAAGTTCCCTTGGGTTTACATTATTTGATCTTCAATAACATTCATATTTTATTTATTAATAATTCATATTATAATATAAATTATTATATGAAATCAAAATAATAATAATATATAATATATTTATAATTCATAAAAATAGTCATAATTAATGATAATTCATAATATATATGCATATTATTTTTTTAAATATTAATTAACATAAATATTATTATATTTTTGAAAATTATTAAATATAAATTATTATTATATTTTATGAATAATATTTGTTATTATTATATTAATTTTTATATTCATATTTAAAAAATAAAAAATAAATTAATTTAATAATAATATTATTTATTATTTTATTAATTTATATATAATATTTCATATATAAATATAAAAAATTAAATTTATATTATATAATATATTATTTATATTTAATATTAAAAATTTATAATTTTTTATATAATATTATTAAACATAATTATATCATATTTATTTTAAATATTCATATCATAAGTAAATATTTTTACTTGAATTATATTATATATTAATAAAATTTATTATATAAATTATAAAAGAAAATTTAATTATATTAATAATTTATTTAAAAAATATAAATTATTATTTAATTTTTTTATTATTTAATATTAATAATTAAATAATTATAATTATTTATATGATATTATATTTTATATTTTATTATATTTTATAAATATATTCATATTTTAACATAAATATACATAAAATTATATTTTAATTATATTTTTTTTTAATACATATTAAAATATTCCATACATATTTTAATTTTTAAAAAATATATTTTTTTATTTTATATTTTTTTTTAAATTATAATTTTAATTTTTTTTATATTTTAATATATTTTTAATTAATTTAATAATATTCATCTTTTATTATATTCATATATATATTAACTATAATTTATTTTCATATTTAAAAATTAATAAATTATGTAAATATTATTTTTATTTTAATAATTTAATTTTAATTTTAATTCATAATTTTTATAATTTATTTTTATATAATTAAATATATTCATATATAATTAATATAATTTTTTATATCTTATTAACATATATTTTTTTAAAATTTATTTTACAGAAAATTTTTTATTTAATCATAAAAATTATTAAAAATATTAATTTTTATTATATTCATAATTTTTATTATAAAAAATAAATAAATTTATTTTTTTTATTAAATATAATTAAAATATAATATTAATACTTATATATTATTTATTTATTTTAATATTATATCATAAATAAAATAAATCATATATTATTCATATTATAAGATAAATATATCATATATACATAAAATTTATTTTATATTTTTTATCTTTTAAATTAATATTGTCATATTTTTATATATAATTTATTAATAAAATTATATTATTTATATATAAAAAATAATAATTTAATAAATATTAAAATATTATAATATTTATTTATTATATTATATTATTTGTATAAATTATTTTTTTTTTTTATATTAATTTTTTTATAAAAAATTTTAATATTTTTAATATATTTTTTTTTTAAAATTTATTTCATATATTAATTCATAATTTTGATTAATATTTTTTTTATTAAATTATTTAATTTTTTTTTATAATTATATATTAATATATTTTTAATATTTAATTTTTAAAGTTATTTAAAATTTTTTTATATAATTAAATAATTTTTTTTTAACATAAATTTTTTTTAATTTAATTTTAATTTTTAAAATATTTATAATTTTCATAATAAATATTTTTAATAAATAATTTTTAAAATTTATATTAATTTTATAATAATTATTTAATATATATTATCATATATAATTATAATAATTTTCATATTTAAATTAAAAAATAAATTATATATTTTTTAAATATATATTATATATATATTTTTATAATTATATATATATTGTTAAGTTATAATAATTTTTATTTAAATTAATTATATAATTCAGAATATTTTTATTAAATTTATAATTTATTATTTATATTTTTTATATTTCATATTAAATTTAATAATAATATCAGATTTTTAAATTATAATAATTTTTTTTATTTAAATTATAAATTACATAAAAATTACTAATTTAATAAAAAATAAATTATAATTTTTTATATTAATTAAAATATATTTTTTTAATTAATATAATTTTTAAACTAAATATTTTATTTTTTTTTATTTATTAATTTAATATTAATTAAATTTTATAGATATATAGAAAATTTACAAATTATTTATATATTTCATAATTTAATAATATATATTATATATTAACTAATTATATATTAATTTTTTTTTTTTTATATTTTTTAAAAAATTTTAATTAAATTATTATTATTTTTATTGTTAGTTATTTTTTAAAATTATTTTCATAAAAAAAATATAAAAAATAAAATTTTTTTTAATACTATATATTCTAAAATATTATATTTAATTATATATATATTATAATTTAATTTATGTTAATATTTTTTTTTTTAAATTTTTCATAATTTTTAATATTAAAATTCATATTTTTTTATTTTATTATAATTTCATATTTAGATACATTATCATATAAATTAAAATAATAAAATGATTTATTTTCATAATTTTAATAATATTACAATTTATATTTTTTTTTTAAATCACATATAAATTTTATAATTAAATAATCTAATTATATTTAATTAATTTCCATATTATTATTATAATTTTCATATTTTTGAATTTTAAATTTTTTATTTTAATTCATATATATATATATATTATATTTTTTATTTTCTTAATTAATATTAAAAATAATATTTTTTATTCAATATTTTATTTTAAATTTAAATATTTATATTTCATAAAAAATTTTTACATAATTTTTTATAATATATATTAAATATCATATATATTTTTTTAATTGATATATATATTTTAAATTTTATAATATAAAATTTTTATTATTTTATTATATAAAATTTTATATATATTATGTGACTATTTTGAGACGATAGGTTATTTTTGGATTACAACATTCATAATATAATGTGATTAAGGGGGACACATACATGATTAAATATGTGGGGGAGGTTGGGGAATATTATAATAGATGTTACTTTTATTTATAATTTTCATATATATTTTTAGAATTATTTTTATTTTATACATAATTATTATTATATATACATAATTATAAATTTATTATTTTATATAATCATATTTTATAATTAATATCATAAAATTTTTTAAATATATATATATAATAAATAATAATTTATTTTTATTAAATAACTATTATTATAAATAAATATTTTAATTTTTTTTTATATTTTTTTATTGTAATATTATTACATATATATAAAATTCATATTTTTTTTATCTTATAAAAATATATAAACATTTTTAAATTTATTTTTTAAATATAAAATTTTAAATATGCTCTTCTCTTAATAATTAAAATATTTTTTAATATAATAATATTTTTTACAAGATCATAATTTATAAAATATTATATTTTTTTATATATTAATTTTTATATTTATAATATAATATACATTATTTTATTTTATTATAAATTAATTATAATATTATATATATTATTATATTTATCAGAAATAAAAAAACATAATAAATTATATATAATAATATTTTATTATTTTTAAATTTATAATAATTATTATATAATTATATATATTATTTAAAATTATTTAAAATTATTTTAAATAATTTTTTTTTATAAAATTTTTTATTTAATTTAAATACATATTTTTATATTAAATTATTTTTTTTATATTAATTTATATCCATATAATTATAAATTAAATATTTTAATTTTATATAAAAAAATATTTTGGATTTATTTTTTTTTTTTTTTTTTATTTAGTCATTATAATTATATATTTATAATAATTTTATTTATTTTATTTTTTATATTTTTATAATGATATAATTTTTTTATTATATGAATATATATTTTAATATTTATTAATTTATTTTTTTTATATATTATCTAATATTGAATAAATTATCATAAATTTTATTCATATTTAAAAATTTATATACATATTTTTTTATTAATTATTAATAATAAATTTCATTTAATTTTTTTTACATAATTATAATAAATATTAAAATATAACAATTTTATTTATAAAAATATCATATTATAAATATATTATTAAATAAAATATTAAATTAAAAAAATAATAATTATTTTTTAATTTTTTTATTATATATAAATTATAATATTAATAATTACATATAATTAAATTTAATATTTTTCATATAATAAATTTTATTATATAATATTTTTTTATATTATAATTTATATATATATTTTTAATATAATCAAATATATATATTAATATATAAATATATTAAATATTTTAAAATTATTTTAATTAATTATATTATTTATTTCATAAAAATTAATATTATTTATAATTCATAAATATATAAATGAATTTATGAATCAATAATAATATATTTATAAATAATTTTTTAATAAATTCATATTTTAAATATTAAATTATTTAAACATAATTTATTATTTCATATATAATTATAATTATAATAATATATATTTTATTTATTAAATATATTTTTATAAATATATTTTCATATTTATAATTATTTATTCATATAAATAAAATATTATTTAAATAATTATATCATAAATTATATATTTTTTTTTATTATTATTTTTTTTAATATTTTTAAATTTTTATAATTTTTTTTATATAAATATTTTTCATAATTTTATTTTAAATTATAATTTTTAGAATAATTATATAAAATTTAATTTTTTAATTTTAATTAATTATTTTTTATTATTTATTTTTATAATTTATATTTTTGTTTTAATAAAAAATTTTTAAATTTTTATTATTTTATATAATATAATTTTATGTTTTATTAAAATTTTTTTATATTTATTTTTATATTTTTTATAATTATAAAATAATTTAAATTTAAGTTTTAATAGATTAAATATATTTTTAAATTTTTTTATAAATTAAAAATTCATAAAATTATTTATTTTAATTGTATGAATTTAATTTTTATATTAATTTTAATATTTTTATATAAAATAACTTTTAATTTAATTATATATTTTATAAAAAACATCACATAATTGTATTTTGAATTTTATATAATATAAATATTTTTTTTTATTTTTTTAAAAAATATAATTATTAATTATTGTTTATTTATTATATATTTTTTATAATTATTTATATACTATTGTATTTTATATTAAAAAAAAAATTTTTAATTTTTATATAATAAAAAATATATTTAAATAATAATTTTTTCTATATTTTTTTTATTAATATTTCATATTTAAATATTTATATAAATTATATTTAATATAAATTAAATAATTCATAATTATTTTTTATTTATAATAATTTAATAAATAATATTTATAAATTTATATAAAAATTTTTTTTAAATTTTTTTTTTTTTTATAAATTTTTTTTATATATTATAATAATATATAATATTATATAAAAAATTTTAGTATATATTTATATTTTATAATTTATAAAATTTTTTTTATTTTATTATAAAAATATATTTTTATATTTCCATAATTAAGTATAAAATTTATTTTTTATTATATTTTAAAAATTTAAAAAAAACATATAATATATTTTAAAAATTAATAATTCAATATATATTCATATATTAAAATTATTAATTATATCAAAATAAGTTTTTTTTATAAAAATTAATTATAAATTTTAATTTTATATATAAATTTTATCATATAAATAATATAATTTAATAAAATTTTATAAATAAAAAATAATTTTTTTTATATATTCCATACACGAGGGCGAATTTAATTATTTATTTTTAATAAAATAATATTTAAAATTTTATTTTTTATTTTTTGATATAATTTATATATATTTATTCATGATTTTTAATATTTATAAATAATTAATTATAATTATATTTTTTTTTCATAAATTATTTTATATTTATTATTAATTTTATATTATAATATTAATAATAATATAAGATATTTTTTATAATTTACATAAATAAAATTTATTTAAAAATAATTATTTCATATATTATAAAAAAATAATAATTTTTTTTTTGTAAAATATATTAAATATTACTTTATAAATAATTAAAAATTTATTTAAATATTATTTTATAAATATAATTAAATAAAATATTTTTAAATTAAATAAATTTTTAATATATATTATTTTTAATATATATAAATTTTAATTATATGATTTTATTTATATAAATATTTTTTTATTATATATATATAATTATTTTTTATACATCATATATAATAATTATTTATTATTTTATATTTTAAATTATATTTTATAAAATTTATTTATTATAAATTTTTTTTTACTTTTAATTATTTTAATTTAATATTATTGTTTTTTTTATTATTATTATAATTTCTTTCATATTTATTTTATTTTTTCCATATTTTATTTATAAATATTTAATTATAATTTATTTATATCATAATAATATAAATAATTAATTATAATAAAATATTATTTATAATAAAATAATAAAATATTTTCATATATTTCATAATTAATTTTTTTTTTAGTTATAAATAATTAAATTTATAAAAAAGTAATATTTTTTTATAATTATTTATACCATAGTATTTAATCATAATTTATTATATTATAAATCTAATTTTATAAAATATTTAATTTATTTTTTAATTTATTTTTTTTATAATTGATATTTATATTTTTTTTTATATAATTAATATTATATTTATTTCATATTCATATTTTTCCCCAAATAAATTAATTTTTTTTTAATTTTATAATATAATTATTTTATTTTATATATTTTATATTTTAATAATAATATTGATTTGTAAATATTTCATATTTTAAATTTCATATATTTATTTAATAAAATATAAATAAATTTTTATTTTAATTATTAAAATATATTTATTTTTATAAATTAATTTATTATAGTATATTTATAAATTTAATAATTTATATTATAAAATTTATTTTATATTATTATTTAATCATATATTATTTAAATTTTAATATAATTATATATTTTTAATACTAATCCATATTTTATATTTAATTTATTTTAATTTTTCATATTATTTAATTTATAATTTATAAATATATATATTTTTTTTTTTAATTAAAAGTAATATCTATATTTTTTTTAAAATAAATAAATATAAAAATTATTATATTTTTTATTTTTAATATCATAATTTTTAATAATTTATAGTAATTTATTACATTTTATATATATTCCATAATTTTTTTTTATATAATATTTTTATAATATATTATTATAATTAATTAATATTTTATATTTTTTATTCATAAATGAAATATATATATTTATACTATTTATTTAATTATTAATAATTCATATTGAAATAATATATTTTTTAAAATAAATATTTATTATATTATAATAATTTATTATATATTAAAATATTTAATTTTTATATTAAATAATTTTATTTTAGATAATTTTTTATATAATAAAATTATTTATTTATTTATAAATAAATTAATTCATAGATTAAGATTAATAATTATTTAAATATTTATATTTATATTATTTTTTTTATATTTTTTTTATTTATTTATTTAATTATATTAATTATTTATAAAATTTATATATATTTTTAAATTAAATAATTTATTTTTTTTTTTAATATTAATAAATAAATTTTTATATATTTTTAATTATAATATAATTATCATATTTTTTTTTTTTTTTTTTATCATTATAATAACATATATAAAAATTATAAATTTTTTATAGTTATTTATATATTACTTAATAGTTATTATTAATTTTATATTATAAATTGACATATTTTATAAAAATTTTATAAAAATATATTATTATTTAATTTTCATATATTATTTTATATTTTTTATTTTAATTTTTTTTTATATATTCATTTAAAATTTTTTATTTTTTTATATAAATTATAATTTTCAATACTTTTCTTATTTTTATATTCATAAAAAATTTTAATTTTTTTTTATAATTTTAGTATTAATATAACTTTAATTATTTAATAGATATTTTTTAATTATATTTATAATTTTTATTATAATATAAATTTAAAATGATAATTTTTTTTTATTAGAATAAGTTTTTTTATATTTTTTTTTTATTCATATTTTCATAGAGTAATAAGATAATTATTTGATATATATATAAATAATAATACTTTTTATAATTTTTTATATTTATAAAAAAAATTAATATATTTAAAAATGAAATTTTTATATTTTCATATATTTTTTTAATTTATTATATTATTTATATTTATATATTTTATAAAATAATTTTTAAATAAATATAATAAAAAAATTATATGTTAATTTTAATATAATTTTTTATTTTCATTTTTAAATATTAATATAATTATAATATTCAAATGATTTTTAAATTTTATAATTAGTAATAGTATGATTTAAATAATTTATTTTATTATTCATAATAAATATATAATTATTATATTAAATAATAAATTTATTTTATTTTTAATTAATATTTTTATATTATAAAATTTTTTATAACATAATAAATTTATTATAATTTAATATCTAAATTAATATAAAATATATTATAATATATAATAATATTTTATATTTTATATATTTTTTTATATATATTTATAGTTTATATATTAAATAAATATAATAATTTTTATTATTTTTTAAATTTTATAAATATTAATTTATAATTTCAAACATATATAATATAATTTTTATTATTTTAATAATTTTTATATTTTTTATTATTTAAAATAATTTTATCATAAATAATAATTTTTAGATATATTTTAATAATATATAATAAATTGATTTAAATATTATTAAATAATTATATTATATTAATAATTCAGTATTTTTTTTAAATTTATATAATATATATTTTAAAATTTTTTTTTTTAGATAATCATATTTAATTTAAAATATAATGATATTATTATATATTTAAATTAATTTTTTATAATATTTATTAATAATATATATAATATATTTATTAAAATTCATTCATCTTAAATTTAATTATATAAATATATAATTTTATTAATAATTTAAAAATTTAATAAATATTATTTTTTTTTTTTTAAATTAATTATATTAATTTTTAATAATCTATATAAAATATAAGAATTAATATTTTATATTATTAAATATATATTATATATTATTATTAAAATTAATATAAATTTAAAATTAATTTTTTATCAATATATTTTTATTTAAATTTTTTATTAATATTGATTTTAATTTTTTATAATAAATTCATAAATTATAATTTTATTTAAGAAATTTTTATTATAATAAATTTTATAATATATTTTTTATATTTATTATTATATTAGTTATTCTTATAAAATAAATTTTCGTTAATATTATAACATAATTTATGTCCTAATTATTATTTATATTAATTTAAAATTAGTTTAATTTAATTATATAATCTTTAAAATTTAATTTTATTTATTATATAAAATAATTTTACATATATATTTTAATATAAATTTTTTTTTTATATAAAATTATTTGTTAAATTTTCATATTTTTTAAATAAAATTTTCAAATTATATTTTTAATGTATAATTAATAGACAATATATATTCTTTGACAATAAATAATATAAAAATATGTCATATAAATCTTTTTAAATATTTTATTAAATATTAAATTTTTTTTTACATATTTTATTTTATATATTTTAATAAAATTACATATTTTTATTTTTTTAATATTTTTTTATAAAACATATATAAATATATATAATTATCAGTAATTATAAATTATAGTAAAAGTATATTATTTTTTTAATTAATAAAAATTTTAATTTTATATAATATTTAATTATTTTATTGAATTATTAAATTTAATTTTTTTTTTTTCATATTTTTTTTTAATATTAATTTTAATAATAATATTCATAATTATTCCATATTTTTAAATATAAAAAAAATAATAATAATATTATATATTTATAATTATAATAATTTTAAATCTTTAATTTTTTTATATATATATTAAATAAAGTTATTTATAATAATATACATAATTTATTTTTTAATATATATATATTTTTATTTAAAGTTAATATTTTTATTATATTTCATATTTTCATATTTTTTTAAGTTAATTTATAATTTTTATTAATTTTTATTAATTTAAAAATAATTAAATAATATTTTATTAATTTTATATATATATAAAATAATTAATATATTTTTATATTTTTAATTTATTATATATTTTTTAATTTTTCATAATTATTAAATATTTTATAATTTTTATATATTTTTATTTTATTTTATATTTTGAATTTTATAATATCTTTTTAAATATAAATAACATATTAATAAATTTTCATAAATATTTAAATATTTATTATAAATTTATATAATTTATTCTTTTATAAAATAAAATTTTAAAATAATATTTTTATATAACTTTACATAAAATTATTATATTTAAAAAATTATTAATATCATATTTTTATGAAACATATTATTAAAATATAGTTATATAATTTTAATATATTTATGATATAAATTAATATAAATATATTTTATATTATTATTATTATAAATAAAATTTTTATTGATTTTTTATTCATAATTTTATTTTATAATTTCAAATTTATTATATTATTTTTTTTATATTATTTTAAAATTTTTTAATATTTTATTAATTATATATTATAATAAAATAATAATAAAATATATTTATAATTATTCATAAATTATATTTTTTTTTTCATATTATTTATTTATTTAATTTTTTATAAATTAATTAATTATAACTAATATTAAATATATCATATTTTTATATATTATAATAATTATATTTTATTATTTTTTAAATATTTTTAACATAATTTATTTTTTATTCAAATATATTTTATTCATATTTAATAATTTTTAGTTTTATTTAATTTCAATATTTATTATAATATTTTTTGAATTTTTATTTAATAAATATTTTTTTTAAATTTTTATATTTCATAAATTTTATATTTATAATTATATAATATTTTTATATTTTTAATAATATATTAAAATAAATTTTATTAATAAATAAAATATTTATTATATTTTAAAATTTTTATTATTCTTTATATTAATTTAAATTTTATTAAATAAAAAAAATTTATTATTATTTTGAATAATTCATATATAAAAATTTTTATAATTTTATATAGATTATTTTATATAATAAATATTTTAATTAAAAATTAATTGTTTTTTTTTAAAATTTTTTATATTCATATTATTATTAAAATAATATTAAATATAAAGATTTAATATATTATTATTGTGATCAAAAAAAAAAAAAATAAATATAATAATTAATAAATATCATATTTAAATATTATATAATTTTATTTATAAATTATTTAATCATAATAATATATATTTAATTTTTTTTATTTATATAAATTATAAAATTATTTAATAATTTTTTTAAAATTTATAATATTTTAAATTTATTTTATTTTTATATTTATATTTTTTAAAATGAATTTAAATTTATAATTAATTTATAATTTTTTAAAATAATATAAATTTATTATAATCATAAATAATATTATATTTATTTATTAATATATTTACATTTTATTTAATTTTAAATTTATATTTAATAATTAATTTTTTTATTAATATATTTTTATTTCCCTTTGTTTCCTATAAATAAATATAAAAATTTTTTTATATTTATTATTCATCATTATATTTAAAATATTATTTATTATAGGTTTATTTTTAAATTTATAAATTTATTATATTATTTTTTATAAAAATTTTATACATATATTTTTTATATTACATATTTATTATTTTATATTTTTTCATATATTTTTATGTAATAATTTTATATTATTTTTATTATCTATATATATTTTTAATTATTTTTTTATATTTTAAATATTCAATTTTTTTTTTTTTTTAATATAAAATTTATAAATTATTCATATTATAATATTTTTTAAATTTTAAATTTATATTTAGTTATTTTTTGAGAAAAAATTCTACAAATTATTTTTATTTTTTTTTTTATAATTAATTCATATTATTGAATTTAATATAATAATAATTCAATATATTGGTTATAAGAAGAGATTTTTTTTATTATTTAATTAAATATATTTTTTTAATTTTTTTTTATATAATCATATACATAATATATAATAATTATTTATATATATATAATAAAATTATATATTTATATCATAATATATTATATTATAAATATTTTATATAAATAATTTTCATAATTAATAAAACATTTAATAATATAAATTATTTAATATATTAAATTTTTTTTTTTTTAAATTATTTTTTTATAATAATTTTTTTTATTAAATATAATTTTAAAATTGAAATTTTTTTTTTTATTTAATTGATAAATAATGAAATATTTATAAGTTTTTTAGTTTTATTAAATATATATAAATATTATTTATATTTTTTTTTATATTTAAATATAAAAATATTGAATTATTTTTTTTTTTAAAATTAATAAAATATATTTTTTTATAATTTATTCAGAATCCAAAGTCTTCTCTATCTCCTCATCCTCCTCCTCATCATCCTCTACTAACTTAGACGTATCCCAATAACGCTTTCATGAAGGAAGGTTTGGCGGTGACGAAGATGGCAAACTCTCGTAAGACTACCTAAACCTCTTACAGAACGCGAAATCGGACATAGCTGCCACCTCTTCCATACAGGAAGAGAGGCCCGGTGACATCGCAGGTGGAACACGCACAGCCATACATGCGGTCCTACAGAGAATGAGAACCAAAGTGGGCGGAGTACTCTTAGGTAGTGATGTGGGTGGTGCTACAGTGATGGGTGATTCAGGTGTCTCAGTCTCAACAGGGTCCTCGAAAGGCTCGGACTCAGTGTCCGTCCCATCCAAATAAGCCTGCCTAATACCCTTATATGGATACTCAGGAAGTGGTACGGGCACTCGGGAGCTCTGAGCTCTGTCAGCCTGGGTGAAAATCTATGGGTCAATAAACACTAGGGTAGACATCCTATGATAACGCGATAAAAGGGTATAAGTATAAAATATTATTATCCAAATTATTAGCATCATTATGCTTACATATACAAATCATTATAGCGTTTGAAATTAGACGTTCGTAACCGTATATATACATATATATATTAAATATATCAGGAAGAATATGAACAATGGATAAACACTTACCACGTTCGATACCGAACAGGCACAACTGGTCAACACATAAAACACATAATCCACAAAAGCATATTCTTAATTCACGTTGCTACCTGCGACTATCCACTAAAATTCTCAAGGCAACACGCACTATACTAAGGCAAGCATGACCAACATCAATCAATCAATCAATCATCGCTACCCACGACAATTTTACTTCCACTCTCAAGGCATCGCGCACTACTACTACTAAGGCAACACGGCAATCCAAAAAATCAACATGATCTCAATCTTAACACTCGCAAGTGTTTTCATTACTTTACATCCTATCATTTTTAGGTGGTCACATTACTCACACATCTTTTCCCTCCTTATAACATAACTTTAGAAAACTACATCATTTCATAGTCCTTCATGAATTAAGCATAGATGATCAGGCTATGCGTAATTTAGGAAAAATACCATGAACTGCTCGGGCTATTTGACATCCGCCATGTTCGAGGTTTTACTAAAAACAGACTTCACTTTTTGGTTATAGTTGCGCTTTTTATTTTATTTTATAAAAATCAGCATTCTCTATAACCTTGGCTCTTGATACCAATCTGTCACACCCCGTCAGTGGCGGAAACACGGGATGCGACGATACCGTTCATCGCACAAGATACAAGTTCATACACTTTACAATTTACAACAATGAAACTTGGATTAACATAAATTTTACAAGTTAAAACTTGAAAAAACCAAATAATCAAAACCCATCTCGACCCAGTTCCTTTGGGTTACATCTTTGATCTTCCAATACCATTCATATATCTTTGATTTGACACACCTAAAAATGATACTCAAAAACGTCAACAATAGTGTTGGTGAGCTCGTAGGTTTGACCTTAAACCAAAAGCTATGCCAATATTTCAAACACTGGACAATAGTGCTATATGACAGTGAATATATGCAAACAAACATAGCATCCCCGCTAATCAATCACCGTATGTTACTTACGCACCTAAAGGCCTACCAACCGGAGCACAAAAATTAGGGCAGGACCACATACAAACTAGGGTAGGCGTACCCATCCGCTCCAATAATCACACAAATACTAGGTAGGCATACCCATCCAATCCAAACAATCATGCAACACATAATATTCACATAGCAGTCATAAGCACATATCTTGTCCTAAAAACAAAAATACATTTCGCACAGTTCAATTCAAAACATTTCAAAACACATTTGAGTATCATTTCCCCCAACGGAAAAGCAGTAAAAAGTGGGGCTACGAGAACTCACCTCAATCAGCAATCAAAAGCAACCGAACAATCTAAAATAAGGCAAAGCACAAACAATCTCTACGCAAGCGCACAATGGTACCCGACAACGACCTAATATATATACTTACTTTATTAATACTCGTACAAAGTTATCTTATTGTACAAGTGTTTGTCTTTACTTACCTAAATTCCTCATTTTCATCCTAAAATCCCATTTCAATTTCATATCATTCCAAACTCGTTATCTCATACCGTTAACTTATTACAAAAACTGTCATCTCAGTACCAAAACCTTATCCCATTATCAAACCTTTATCTCATATTATGGTTGTGTGGTAATTATTCAAAAACGACTCAAAACACTTGGGCAAAGTGCGACATCAATACAATATAGCTTAAACACCTCAAATCATTGAACGATACAATGGACCAAAATACTCCGCGGAAATCTAACAAAAAAGAAATGAGCAAGAACTCGAAATCCGAAGATAAATAAATCCACATTTCCGAAATTGAAATGATATATATATTTAATAATATAAATAAAATAATAATATTTTATTATTATTTTTGTCTTATTATCGGGCTAACAGGGTAATTGCAATGTCTTGTTATTTTAATATGTCCATGTCCAATAGCTTTTACCTCAACACTTAATCTTCCATACGAATCATCCTTTATTTCATCAAATCAAATCGACACAACGATTATAAATATTAAATTTTTAAGAAAAGATTTCGAGGAAAATATATCTTTTGTCTTGCATTAAATTTTTAAGTAAAATAACTATTTATTATTAAAATCTTGAAAATTTACCATTTCTAAGCAAAGTTTCTAAGTATAAATTTCTTTTAAAAATTCAGCATGAGTCGTACGCCTATATGACGTTTTCTAAGGTTGTAAACCTTAATCCCAAACACTTTTCACAAACCTAACATTTTTTGACAAAACATAATATCAATACCTTCAACACGTTTTATCCAATCGTAACAAAATAATCCTTTTACATTCGACAAGTCCAACAAAATCCCTCTTAGTCCAAACCAAATCTTTTAGTCCATTTACAAGTCCACTAATTCATTTACTTGCTATTAGGCCTTATGGACCATTAAGGTTTTTAAGTGATTAGCTTGATGTGTGTTTTCCAAGCTTTAAATTTATAAGACTAGAAATACCAATTTTTACTAAAAACACAACACTTGGGAAGTATACCCGTTCGTGTATAGTATAGCTTTAGGTAAGTCCAGGTCATTCCACGGGAATTGAAATTTTCACAGTTTGTAATTAAGGTGCTAAGGCTGAGATGAGTGTCACGTATAAAATTAACCAAGACGAGCATATATTGAATAATGCAAAGAAAGCAAATGAAGAGATGATTCAAGCAAGGAATTAAAGTATGTTTGTTTAGGCAATGATCACTAAGACAATGAAGTGTTTAGGATAGTGTTTACAAGTTTAGAGAATAAAGATTTCACAAGTTACAAATTCTTTCGGCCTTTAAATATAACAAGTGATTATATCGATTAATAACAGCAAATCCTTTTGGCCTTTATAAGTTATTATAACCAATATATTTAGTGAAATGATTAAACACATATATAAAAGAACCCTGTCGGCCTATATTCTTGTATAAAGTATATTTTACCAATTCAATAAACACATATCTAAACACTTTATATCAAAGATCACATATCGCTTAAACAAACATAAGATTACTACTCCATAATCAAAGAAGTAATAAAACACATTATGAACTCAAACAATTCAATAATAATCATATTCAAGGGATAAACAAGATTATACCAAACTCCAAGAGCAAATGATGGTGATTTCACAAAAATTTCCCAAGAACACTTTATTATATTCAAAGCAAAACCTAAAAACTATGAACAGTTCTGTCACAATCGCTTATAGATTCGAATTACACTTCACTAACACCTCATTGGATGGATTAAAATCTGGAAATATGGATGAACATCAAGCACGTTCAACCAAATTCTTCAAGAACTCCTCCTAACTTTGATTCTTCTTGTTGTGATGATTGTGTTACCAATGGAGGTTTGGATCAAAGGTTTTTCAAGCCTTTATCCCCAAAAATACCTATTCTAAGTGTTACACACGAAGTGGGATGATGTGTGTGAGGATGTGTGAAATGAGGGAGCCAAGGAGGGTATTTATAGGCTTTTTGGGGGCCAAAGTACGCCGCACAAACTTATTTATGCGCCGCACATAGGGAGTTAATGCATACATTATCTAATTGACTATAATTTTCTCCACCGCCTCAAAAGTGCGCCGCACTTTGGGTAAATCTGCCGCACTTTGGGTGTTAAAGGACTTTTCAGTTCTTGTGAAACGTGCACCGCACTTTTTTAAAGTACGGCGTACTTTTGGTCGTTTTCAGCAGTTGGCCTTTTATATGGTTGTAGATAATTTAATTCTGCTCGCGTAGCCGCTTGAACCAACTAAAACGGAGTTCGTATGACCGAGTTATGATCAAAACAGTGAACAGGTGTCGGGAGATCATTAACTTGAGTTATTTCTTCGTTTAAGCTTCAATTCTTCGTGTAATCTTCCGTATTCTTCCACGACACGTACCTAGAACATATAATAGCAAATATACTTGATTAAGTATCAAAAGTTCACGAGAAATGATCAAATAAATGCAAATAACGCCGCCAAAAACATGTATAATTTAGGCGTTATCAAATCCCTCCACACTTAGCTATTGCTTGCCCTCAAGCAATTAAAGCGAGAAAACAAGATCATTTATCGTGACGTGGAGAAAAAATCATTTTAGCATTAACAAGTGTTTACCAGTTTTATAACTTTTCAGGCATAGACATATAACAGAGCACCTCACATAGGGAAAGTGTTTGTTTTTGAATTCACACGAGTCACTCAGATAGGGTTTTATATTTGTGAAGTCACTCAATTGCACAGACATAATCTAGGTCGCTACCATATGCTTGTACTAGACACATAAACATGCCCGTTGCGGCGTGAGCACCTAGACAAAAATCTCAAAGAGGCAAAATGTGATAAATTTAATTGCCTTTAATTTTCTAACAGACTCAAAAGTGCGCCGCACTTTGGCCAAAACCGCCTCACTTTGGGGGTAACTTAAGCACTCGGCCTTATTCAGGTTGTAGATAATTGAATTCTCTTCGCGTGGCCGCTTGAACCAACTAAAACAGAGTTCGTATAACCGAGTTATGGCCAAAACAGTGAACATGTGTCGGGAGATCTTTATCTTCAGTTATTTCTTTGTTTATGCTTCAAATCTTCGTGTAATCTTTTGTTTTCTTCACGGACAATATCTTGAACATATAATAGGCAAATATACTTGATTATGTACCGGAAGTTAATGGAAGAAATGATAACATAAATTCAAATTACGCGCCGAAAACATGTATAATTTAGGCGTTATCAAATCCCTCCCACTTAGCTATTGCTTTCCCTCAAGCAATTAAAGTGATAAAAAATATCATTTATCGTGACGTGGAGAAAAATCATTTTTAGCATTAACAAGTGTTTATCAATTTTATAGCTTTTCATGCATAGACATATAACAGAGCACCTCACATAGGGAAAGTGTTTGTTTTTTAATTCACACGAGTTCTCTCAATAGGAGTTTTTATGTTTGTGACAGTCAAATCAATTGCACGACATATTCTAGGTCGCTACCATATGCTTGTACTAGACACATAAACATGCCTGTTGGCGTGAGCACCTAGACAGAAATCTCAAAGAGGCAAAACGTGATAATGATGAGGGTGAATAGCAGATACTTGATTCCATATGCCAGAACTTTGCCTCATACTTTGAACTTTTTTTATTTTTTCTTTTCTCTTTTTTTCTTTCTTCTTTTCTTTTTTCTCAAATACTGCGATAACTAAGGCTGACACAAAACTTCTTTGAGCACATTTTTCTTACTCTTGGGATACTTTGGGGATCTCAACACTAAAAGCGAGTGTTGCAGATACATGATTGAATAGGGATTTATTTCACCTCTTATCATATGACTTTGTCTATAAATTAACCTCACTGCGGTCTTGTAAATGATGATCAAGTACAAGTTCTGGAGATACTAAATTACCGGCCCACTCATATAACTTTATACCAATACCAATGTTCCAGAAAAGGCGACAAAGACCATACGTACACATTCGTAATGACGGAATAGCACATATGACTGAATTCAACCCTTAACACGAAAAAGCCTAAGGCAAAAAATTATCTTGGGTATCAAAGATGGGTACCCGAATTTCTTAAGATCTAAATCCTTACAATTTAAGTGGGTTGATTTTTGTGCTAGTTAAAATGTCAATCCAATTGGATTTTCTATTACTAGCGTATGAAATTTTTAATTTTTAGAAAAGCGATATATAAATTTTTAAATTTTCCAGAAAATAGAGTGATAGTTTGAAATATTTATGCAGGGCAAACATGAGGGACATGATAATTTTTTCCTATTTGTATCACCTCCACACTTTAAGCTGAACATTGCCCTCAAATTGAGAACTGATAAATATAGAAAATAGGGAAAATTAAGGGAAAACGGTACTTCCCGGGGTTCTTAAGTTCTTGGTTAAATTATTATGGGTATTTGGGCGCTGAAACGGAAAGCCATAACATGTGTATTGTACCAATGTAATATATACTCATTCTATAAGTCTCAAGTGTAAAATGCCATCACCATTCCAAGCTCTACCTGTTTATTTAATCTGCAAAATAATCTACAAAAACCGTAAAATACAAAAGTGCACTATCGTAGGCAACACGGTTGCATTTAGAGTATGCAACAAGCCTTTAAACCCCTCGGTATCCCGAGTGGACGAGTTATAGTCTCGTGAGGGTTTCCAGCGAACACACCCACAAAGTTTGAAACATTCTTTTTGGATGCAGAAATCGAGTGAGAAACACACGGGCCCATGCACTCAAACTATCAACTGCAAAAAGTTGTTATATATATATTTAAGTTTTTATAGGTTTATTATTATTATTTACTTATACTACTATATTATTATTTATATTAACTTGATTTAAGATTCCTTAATGATACGGTTCTAGGTGGGAATGATCCACATTTAAAACGTTAAGGGTATAGGTCTTGGTATATACTCCGGAATTGGATTATTCTTCTGTTTTGACCATGTGATAGTTTCCTTTCGATGTTTTATAGTGTTGAGAATTTAAAAAGACTTCATGATGATCTTGAAGTATGCTGTGCTAAGTTGTAGAGTTACTGCTGTTAAGCAAAAACTTAGTGCTGCTCATTAACTTTAATAAAAAAAGTATACATAAGTAGTTGTGCTGATTCGTAAAAAGTTATCACTGCTAGGTTAAGGTACTATGTTAGTTTATATTAGTACTGTCTGGTAGAAAGTTTAAGACTGTTTGTGAAGTTAATACTGCTAGTACAAAGACAGCTTGAAGTTACAATAGTTAGTAGAAAGTTACTATGCTAGTGTAACTTTAGTATTGCAAGTATTATGTTAGTTCTTGCTAGAGTAAAGTTAGTATGCTGGCGGAAGAATGAAGAAATTATTCTAAGTAAGTTACTTACTGCTTGTAACAGTTAATGTCACTGGTTAAAGTTACAAATGCTCAAAGATTAAGGACTGTTGAGAAAGGATAATGATTAAAGAAGGATAAAAGAATTGTTGAAGATAAGACTATTACGTATAGTATGAGTTATTTATGGAATAGATAATGGAGAATGTTCTAAATTTTTGTAATATATTGTAAATCAACTAGGACTCCTTGGTGTATAAAAGGAGGGTCTAGGGCATAGAGATTGATATCTTTTCATTGTTTTATCAATCTATTCGTAGCTTCAAGGTTTTGTAACCCTAATACTAGGAGAGTATTTCGTATTATTTGGTATTAATAATTATTGGAGCTTATTTTTGTGGGATTGTGTTCATAGAGTTACTATTTCATTAAGAATTCTTCTTATTGATTAAAGATTAGATTCCGTATAATCTTTGGTATTATCAACACAAATGTTTCTTATCTAAGTTGTGTTAGTTTTTATCTAGCATAACCTAAAACCTTAAACAAGCTTAACAGGGAATTCGATCATTAGAAGTTATCAAATCTTTGGTATATACTCACGGAATGGATATTCATTTGTTTTAACCATGTGATAGTTTCCTTTCGATGTCTTGATTGGGCGGTCTTTTTGATTTTATTTTTAACGATGATAGAAGGTGGTGGATCTTTTTGAATTTTCGGATGATCATCAGACTTTCCACTCCCGGTGAATACGACATTCACTTGCTCGGTGTGAGCTTGAGGGGGAGGTGGTAGCTCAGTCCTATCGGTTTGTTCTAAAGATGTGTTTTGAGACTTCAACCACTCATCTATTTTTCTTTCCATGTTTTTAAATATAGTTTGAAAATTCTTTTCATTTTGCTTCATCTATATAATCGTATTGTTAACATTGTTTTTGACAAACATATTTGAAACTCTTTGACCATCCAAGAATTTAGTGATTGATTTTTTAAAATTAGTTTTAGATTGATCGTCTCTGTCAAAAAGTTTATCATAATCAGTCCTCATGCTATGGATACATCTTTTGAGATCTTCGAGATTATTTTTCACATCATTGTTTAATTCAGTGAGCGATTTCTCAAGACCATTAGGATCATGAACGGATTGGTGAGAAAACGAATCATAAGAATTTTGGTTTTCATAACCTTCAGATTGGATGTAATTAGCTTCCTGACGTTCACACATCGGCGTGTCATCGTTCACGTTGTTTTAAGAAGCGTTTCCCTCTCTAAGCACATTGTATTTGTTACGTATATCTTGCAATTTTTCATTTAAGCTTATAATTTGAGAATCCATAGCCTTAAATTTTCCATAAATCAAGAATTATCAGTATTACTATCACTTCCATCGGCGAAGGAAACATATTTTCGATGATGTTCGTTTTTAGATTTAGTGGGCCAATTGATTCACACAAATTGTGATATATCAATTATAGTATATAATAAGAATTCCAAAAGGATTTACAAAAATTACTTTTAACCAAAGTAAAATTCAAAACCTTCTGGGTCGTAGTCTCAACGAAGTGTGAATTTGAGAATCACGTTTAAGTTCGTAATCGAGTGATTGAATAATCAAGGTTTGATTGGATTTTATTTCTACAAATATAATGCAAATGCAAGTAAAGGCAACTAAAAACTAAAGCAATTAAGATTAAAGCACGAAAACGATAACGGGAATTTAAAACCGAGACTTAAAAACCTAAATTATCAAATTTTAACCCTAAAAATGCAAATTTAATTTCTAAAAGTCCTAAATGATTAAAACTAATTTTAGAAAAAAGAATTATATTTTTTTGACTTTTATTTAATTTTTTATGAATTAAAAACTATTTTAATCTGAAAATATTATAAAAAATAATAAACTAATTTAAAAAAATCTAAAAAAATTATGGAAAGTACTTTTATCTATTCTAAACTTAAGAAAAATAAAATGGGTTCACCAGCTTATTTGAATATGCTGGAAATAAGCCCAAAAGGGCTAAAAGCTTAAACTTGCAAAATGGCTTAAAAGAAAAATGGTATGAAAGGTTTAACGAAAAAGACCCAAGGGCAAAGAGTTAAGTAGTGTGTGTGTTGAGGGTGAGGTCGCGGGTTCAAGTCCTGGGCCTTACTTTTTGAAAAATGTTTTTTTTTATTTTTCTTTTAAAACATCTAATCTATAAGCTAAAATGAGAAACTTTTACAAAACAACTTTAACTAGAACTTGAAAATAAGCTGGAATAAGCAAAATCAAAATGACAGTTTTGGTTTTTAAAACTTAGACTTAAGCAAAACTGTTTGGACTTTATAAGCTCTTAAAATGACCATTAAGCTAAGTTGAAAACTAAAAAGCTGAAACAAATCTAAACCTTAACCTAATAAGCACTTCTAACTAAAAATAAGCAAACAAAAGAATCTAAAAAGCACTAAAAAGGGTACTAAGACATCAGACTTAAAAACAGTTTAAAGGACTAAGACCAAAGTTTAAGCTAACTTTTTAAGGCTAATAAGCAAATGAAATAAGCTGCAAACTGAAAACAAATAAAGACTAAGACTCAAAGAACACAAATAAGTTGGATTTAAACAAAATTATTAAGAAAATAAGCTGAAAAAAGAATTTGAAAATGACAGACTCAAAACTTGTTTTTGGCTTTTTCAAAGATAAATAACTACTTGCAGCTTAAGATTTTTTAGAAAGTCAAAGTCAACCCCAAAAAGTCAACAGTCAAACCCGAAGCCGTAATCGAAGAATACTTAATGGGCCCACCCAAACCCATCTAATGGGCCGGGTCAGCCCATTAGTATATTACATGAAGACTTTATAAGCCTTTTACTTGAAAAAGCCCATAAACCCTTTTATATCATAGCCGGCCCAAACAAACATCCAAAAGACCAACTATAACTTTTGGGGGGCATTTCTGCCAAACCCCAAAAGTTATACACCACAAGGACGAATTGTGTAATAGCTCTATATAACTTTGGGGGGCAAAACTGCCAACTCCTAAAGTTATATCACCACAAGGACCACCATTGCAACAACTTTTAAATCATGAAGGGCCAATCCTGACCATTTCCCAAACTTTCACCCCTGCCCTTATAGCTCAAAACAGAACAACCCGCCAAAACCTCATCTCCACTGTTCACGCTTCCCTGTCCCCTCTTCCTCGTTTAGTGTTCACCCCTAGCCAAAAACTCATTAAAACTCTCCCCCACCTCACAAACTAACAAAGACAAGCTGGCAATCCCTAAACAGCCCATTGGCTATATGAAATCAAGGGTTATGATCAATTCGACTTGGGCTCCAAGAAAGTTTAATGGCTAGGATAGACTTTGGATTCTACACACACAAGAAACACAAGCCTGGACTCACTCAGCAAACAAGCACAAGTGAAGACCCTAGGTTTTAGTATAAATAGTACTAGAGTAGTTCATTTGTAAGGGGCCCATGCACATCAAACTTATCAAACTGCAAAATTTTTTGTTATATATATATATATATAATATAATATATATATATATAATATATATATATATATAAATATATATATTATTAACACTTTATGTTTTTTAATAGTTTAATTTATTTACATTACTACTATTATTATTATTACTATACTTAACTCGATTTAAGATTCCTTAATGATACGGTTTAAGTGGGAATGATCCACATTTAAAACTTGAGGAATGGGTCTTTGGTATAACTACTCACGAGAATGGAATATTCATTAGTTTTTAAAATGTGAAAGTTTTACCTTTCGAGTCTAATTGTGAGGCGGTCTTTTTTTGATTTAATAGTTAACGATATAGAAGGTGGTGGAGTGAACTTTTTGAATTTTCGGATGATTCATTGGATTTTCCACTTCCGGTGAATACGGCATTCACTTGCTCGGTGTGAGCTTGAGGAGGAGGTGGGTCAGTCCTATAGGTATATTCTGAAGATACGTTTTGAGATTTCGACCACTCATCAATTTTTTTTTCCATATTTTAAATTTTAGTTTGAAAATTCTTTTCATTTTGATTCATCTTTAAAATCATATCGTTAACATTGTTTTTGAAAAACATATTTGTAACTCTTTGACCATCCAAGAATTTTGTTATTGGATTTTTTCAAGATCTATTTTTAGAATTTAAAAGGTTCCTTGGTGACGGGTTTAGACTCTTTGTTAGGTAAAACACCGGTGGTTTTACCATCGTCTCTGGCAAAAAGTTTCCAATGAACAATTCTCATGCTACGGATACGTCTTTTGAAATCTTCGAGATCTTTTTTCACATCGTTGTTTAATTCCCTGAGCGATTTCTCGGAATCATTAGGATCATGATGGGATTTACGAGAAAACAAATCATGAGAATTTCCGTTATGATAACCTCCTGATTGGATGTAATTGGCTTCATGACGTTCCACATCCAGCGTGTCATCGTTTATGTTTTTTAGAATTGTAGGTTATCTCAAAGGGTCCATCAATTATCTTACGCATATCTTGTAATTCTTCTTTTAAGTTTGAAAATTGAGAACAACCTGCACATCATAAATCACAAAACACACGAATACAATGCATTTTCGATATAATTTGGTCATTTTAGGCTTGTTTTTATAAGTAAAAGGTATGTGTAATTAAGCACATACCACCAATCATGTTCAAAAAGGACTTTATCATCAAGAAATTAAAAAGCTTGATTTGGACTTTTATAGAGAAAGATTCCTCCGGCAGTTACGTCCAGGATTGCTTGAGTAAGTTTGTCTAAACTGTGATAGAATATTTGAATAATAGCTCCTTTGGTCAGACCGTGCCCATGACATTTTCGAAGCATGCTCTTGAGTTGTAACCAAGCGTCGATTAGACTTTCACATACGAGTTGAGAGAAATTTCTGATTTTATGTAAAAGACGGTTAAATAACAAAGGTGGAAAGAATTTGTTTATAAAAGCTCTTCTCATTTGTTCCCACGATGTCATAGATTCTTCATTAAGTTCGTTAAACCATATTTTAGCTTTATCGCATAAGGAAAAAGGAAATATCAGAAGCTTGACAGCTTCATTTTGCGTTTCATCGTATCTGAACATGTTGCAGATTGCGAGAAATTCACAGATATGGTCATGCGGATCGGCTCGCAGATAACCATCGGATTTATTTTCCCGAATCATATTTAAGTGAGTACTATTGATAACAAAGTTTTCATCAACATCGAGTTGAATAATGATAGAATTAGGAGTCGGTGCTACAGTCTTAGCACTTTCCCACATAGGCTGATCATCATGATCGAGAATTATTTGTTTGGGTTCAACATTCTCTTCAAGTATATTTATAACGACAAAGTCATTAACGGAAGTATGTTGGGTTGAAGATTCGATTCGAATGTATTCTTTTTGGAACATTTTAAATTTACAAGTCCTTGTTATTAAATTTTTATTTAATTTATATATTAGATTCACTAGTTGTTTTCCAAAAGATATTGGATTTATACATACGTTAAGTATTTTGCAAAAAGACATATTTATATATATAATTAAGGCTAATAGGATAATATTCTAAATAAAGTAAATTATTTTCATATATTTTTTATAATTTTTATTTTTAAAGATTTATATATATATATATATATATATATATATATATATATATATATATATATATATATATATATAGCAAATAAGGATAAATAAATAAAATATTTTTTTTGGATAGGTACGGCGTACTTTAGGAAGAGTGCGCCGGCTTTTTTGGAATTTTTTTTCCGAATATTATGATAAACTAGATAATTACAAATACACAAGGCATATAATCAGATAAAATACAATTCCAAATGATTATAGAACCTAAGACTAGCAGATTGCGGGTTTTGGTTTTGGTTTTTTGAAATAAAATTATGTTTGTGAAATTTTGCAGAAAATGTGGCGTACTTGGGTAAAATATGTTGTACTTTTTGGGTTTTCAGGAAAACCGGCGCACAAATAGGATGTGCGGCGTACTTCCTGAAGAAAAAATGATTTTTAGGTTCCGTTTGCCAGAAAACAATACGGTGAGTTTGTAAATTTTGTATTACAAAGAGTAAATAAATTGATGAGAAACAAAATAGCACCAAAAACAAGCAACAAACTGATAACAACTTAAACAATTCCCCGGCAGCGACGCCAAAAACTTGATGTGTGTTTTCCAAGCTTTAAATTTATAATACTAGAAATACTGATTTTTACTAAAAACACAACACTCGGGAAGTATACCCGTTCGTGTATAGTATAGATTTATGTAAGTCCAGGTCGTTCCACAGGAATTGAAGTTTTCACAGTTTGTCATTAAGGTGCTAAGGCTAAGATGATTGTCACGTATCAAATTAACCAAGACGAGCATATATCGAATAATGCAAAGAATGCAAATGAAGAGATGATTCAAGCAAGGAATTAAAGTATGTTTGTTTAGGCAATGATCACTAAGACAATGAAGTGTTTAGGATAGTGTTTACAAGTTTAGAGAATAAAGATTTCACAAGTTACAAATCCTTTCGGCCTTTAAATATAACAAGTGATTATATCGATTAATAACAACAAATCCTTTCGGCCGTTATAAGTTATTATAACCAATATATTTAATGGAATGATTAAACACATATATAAAAGAACCCTTTCGGCCTATATTCTTGTATAAAATATGTTTTACGAATTCAATAAACACATATCCAAACACTACATATCAAAGATCACATATTGCCTAAACAAACATAAAAGCGTCTACTTCATAATCAAAGAGATGAAGATCATAACAATTTTATTAAAAGAGTTATAGAAATTATACCAAATGATTACAAGTTCAACGATTCGATACTTAGTTTTCCCAAACGAAAACTATTCAATAACCCAAGATATCTATTACAATCGACCCGAACCCTTAATGTGCTGTCACCACACTTGAAGATTCGTGATTAGATGATGAGGATTGATGGGAGAGGTGTGTAGAAGTGTGTGAGAATGATATCCAATGGCTTGGAAATTGATCGCTATTTATAGGCTGTGAGGGGTCAGAAGTGCGGCACATTATAAAAAGCTATGAGCACTTGGGGTGTTAATGGGGTTGCCATTTTAATTCCATTTTTTAATCTTTAACTTTTTTGATGGTAATGCGCGGTTGACACAAAAGTATTTTATGCTGGAATACTTTAGCAGATGATGGAAATTGTGAGGCCCGGTGAAAAGTGCGGCGCACAATTCGTTTTGTAAAATTGGGAGGCATACTTCGTCAGCTTTTCTTCGTAGATTCTCTTCTTGTGAATTTGTCATGTGTTAGATATATGATGAGATGGAATTTCCGTTCCCTACTGATTAGGAGGGTATTTTATAGGTCTAGAGATTCTAGAGGATTAATTGTGGGACAACCAAAGTTGGGCGGATTCTGTATGTTTGGATGGATATTTTTGAGCTAGAATTGTTGAGAATGAATATTGAATGTATTATCTCAGAAAAGTTCGTGGTTTTTCTTTGTAAAAAAAACTGAGCAAGCAGTAAGTTTTTGGGTGGTGGCGACATTGCATTCAAGCTTCTTTGTACATTTTTTCCATATTGTTAGATAATTGAAAGTCTCTTTCTAGTAGAGGCCACTTGAAACCAACTCAATAAGGAGTATGTTATGACATGAGTTTTGGCCAACCCTCACACCAAACAAAACACAAAGTTGAAAATTATGTGTCGGGGGAATGCTTTCAGTTTGAGTTATTTCTTCGTTAAGTTTAACATCTTATTGTATTCTTCCGACCGACTCATCATATCTGAACCTACAATAGAAAATACATACTCTTTTCTATCCAAAGTCTCTCTATCTTTAACCAATAATTAATATATTTATAAAAGCATAGATAACGCGTTATAGAAAACACTGATATAATTTGAGCATTATCAAATCCCCCACACTTGAAACTTTGCCTTGCCCTCAAGCAATTCCTAAGAAAAAGAAATTTAGAAAGAAAACAAGGTTACTACATGAAAGGACAAATATTTTTTTTCCTCTGTACTATCATATTTTTAATTTTAATATGTAAGAACAGAGATGGTTTAGACAATACCTAATGATCTCAAGTATATAACATGATTCAGCACCTCATGAATAAAGGAAACATGTTTTAATTCACTCAACACTTGTATGTTATGTAATAGAGATGGTAAAATGGAAACACACTCAATTGCTCACGCATGATTATATCATACCATATAGACTTGTACAAGAAACAAAAATGCACCGACATGGCGTAAGCACCAGGTATAAATATCAAAAGATGACTTTTATTTGAGTTGTAACGTTAGGCTAAGGGTTAATAACGGAGTGTGGAATATAGGCATGGGAAATTCTACTGGAAATGATTTTATAAAACTATACATGGACAAGTCCAAGAAAACCCATGTTGCTCGTTACTATCATACACAAACCCGTGAGGGTTAGCGGACTTTCTCAATCAATATTCTGGCTACATATCATAAATATATCAATAAGTCGCATCGATGCCATCAATTTCCAACTCTCCCTACTTCATCACTATTTCTTCTTATTCTTTTTTTCTTATTTTCTTTTTTTTTTTGATTCTTTTTATCACTCTTTTTTTATTCACCATTCATATTCGAACAACTAACAATTCCTCCACACTTGAGATAAGCATACACCACAAAAAAAATACGAAATACAAGTGGCGGCCCTCTTCGTCTTTAGCGTCAAAATGGCACAAATTTAGCAAAGCGGTTCCTAGCCCGAACAAATTAGAGCTAAAATGAACCATCATATCAAGCAACCAGCAGCAACCAACCATTGGTACTTTCGACAAGGGGTAAGGCTAGGCTAAAGGTTATATATTTTTGTATTTTTAGTGGATGAGAAAAATGAATAGAAATGTTCTGCGGTTAAACTAGGGGTATCTAGCACTAAAGATGAGTGATACAAAAGGGTTTTTATCCGGGTGGTTAGTTAATCAGTATAAATTTAACATAAAAATAATATGTTAAATGGATGAGCTAATTTGTTTTAAACAACCTTAGTTGCTATTTATCATATAAAAATACCCATATCACGCGAACGTGATCTCACTGCAGTCTCGTAGTAATTTCAAGCACAAGTTCTAGAATCAATAAATCACCAACACACTCATATAATTTTAAACCGATATCAATGCTCTAGAAAAGGCGACAAACTACAAATACACAGCCATAACGACGGATATGAGAAATTGCAATTGCATTCAAACCTTAACTCGAATAAAGTAAAGGCAAAATTTATCCTAGGTGTAAAGGAGGGATACCATTAATCCTTAGATTTAAAGGCGAACGTTACATTTTTTTGGGTGATTGGTATAAATGCGCAAGTAATGTTATCGATCCCGAGTCGGATTTGCTCTATCAATCAGGACACATCTCTAGTTTCAAAACTTTATTTATTACTAAGTTTTATTCTAATATATTAACCTAAGTAACAAAAGAATTTAAAAACAATATTAGATTTTTAGATTACCGAGGGTGATCGAGCGAACACTAAGTTTAGAAATTTCTATAAAAAAATGAGTCTCATTTTTCAAATTCATTTCCCCCCCATATTTAAGTTGAGCAATATGCATAATTAGAAAATAACTTAAAAGTAAGACAAGCGAGAAAAATAAATATAAGAGAAACGAGACTTTCCAGGGCTCACAAGTGCTCGGTTGAATTCTGAAAGATGTGACGCAAAACCGAATACCAGCGTAAGCATATGAATTCAACCCATATAATATAATTCTCCAAATATATGTCACCAAGTGTAAGACTTCATCTAACCAACCACCACCTGTTTATTAAATCTACAAAACAAACAAAACTACAAAAACCGTAAAATACAAAAGCGCACTTTCGTAGGCAACATGATTGCATTTAGCGTATGCAACAAGCGTTTAAACCCCTCGGTTCACTGAGTGGATGATTTATAGTCTCATGAGAGTTTCTAGCGAACACACCCATAAAGTTCTTTTAAATTTCTTTTTGGATACATTAGTTAGGTACGAAACACACAGGCCCTGTGCGCGACATACTTAAAAACTGCAAAGTTTTTGTTATATATATATAAATTTTAGTTTTTTATAGGTTTATTATTATTATTTACTATTACTATTATTATTATCGTTATTACTATATTGACTTAAGATTCCTTTACGATACGGTTCAAGTGGGAATGATCCACTTTTAAACGTTGAGGGTACGAGACTTTTGGTACGCACTCACGGAATGGATATTCATTTGTTTGACCACATAATATCCCTTTTAGATATTCTTAATTGGTTTAATCTTTTAATAGTAGTTTAACAGTGGATTAGGAGCGTGGGGGATCCTTTTTGTAGTTTAGAAGGGTCATCGGACTTTCACTCTCGGTGATATACGACATTCAGTGCTCGGTGTAAGCTGGAGGAGTAGGTTGGGTCAGTCATCTATCACTTAGTTTTAAAGTTAGGTTTTGAGATTTCGAAAACTCTCATATATTTTACTTTCCATATTTTTATGCATAGTTGATAATTCTTTTGTTTATGCTTATTTATAGAATATATCATTAACATTGTTCTTGATAACATGATTTGTACTTTTTGCCATCAAGAATTTGGTGACTGATTTTTCGAAATCAGTTTTAGATCTGAGGTTGAAAGTTCGTGGTTGATGGTTTTTTTAACTTTTTGTTAGGTAAAACCCCAGTGGTTTTACCACGTCTCTGGCAAAAAGTTTCCAATGAACAGTTTGCTACGGATACATCTTTTGAAATCTTCGAGATCATTTTTCACATCATTGTTTAATTCTGTGAGTGATTTCTCAGAATCATTAGGATCATGAAGGGAATTGATGAGAATACATTATCATGAGAATTTCGGTTTTGTTAACCTTCAGATTAGATGTAATTAGCTACATGAGTTAATTTTGACGTTCACACATCGGCGTGTCATCGTTCTTAGAAGCGTGGTCACCTCCACGGTTATTATAATTCTTACGCATCTCATGCATCTCCTCTTTTAAGCTCTGGAATTGAGAATCCATTTTTATAGTTAGAGCTTCTAATTTTTCCATTAATCGAGAGTTATCATCATTACTATTACTTCTAGCGGTTAACGAAACAGATTGTGTGATGTTTGTTTTGATGGATTAGAGGACAATTCAAGTTTGAAAAGGACTTTGTATAAAGAACTTGAACAGGCTTGATTTAGTCTTTGTAGAGGAAGATTCTTTCAACTGTTCGTTTATGGATTCTCTTGAGTGGGGCTTTAGTCTAGTTAGTGATCGAATATTTAAATAAATTAGCTTCTTTGGTCAGACCGTTCCCATGGCATTTTCGAAGCATGTTCTTCAGTCGTAACCAAGCGTCGGTTAGACTTTCACATACGTTTTGAGAGAAATTTGTAAATTTGAGTAAAAGACGGTTAAATAATGAAGGTGGAAACAATTTGTTTATAAAAGCTTTTCTCATTTGTTCCCACGATGTTATAGAATCTTCATTAATCTTTGTTTAAACCAGGTTTTAGCATCATCGCACATAAAAGGAACACAAGAAATATCAAAAGCTTAACAGCGTCTCTTTAAGTTTCACCATATTTGAACATGTCGCGGATTACGATAAATTCACAGATGTGGTTATGCGAATCGGCCTGCAGATAACCATCAAATTTATTTTCCAAAATCATTTTCAAGTGGGTACTATTGATAACAAAGTTGTCATCAACATCAGGTCGAATAATGGCATAATTAGGAGTTGGTGCTACAGTCTTAGCACTTTCCGACATGGGTTGATCATTAGGATCGAGAATGATTTGTTTGGTTTCAACATCCTCTTCAGTTATATTTATGACGACAAATTCATTAACAAAAGGATGTTGGGAAGACTTGAGTGATTCGATCTTGACGGATTCTTTTTGGATCATTTTATGTTTATAAACTCCTAGTTATTAATTTTTTATTTATTTATCATTATAGTTACGAGTTGTTTCCCCAGGATTATGGTTTTATAATACATTAAGCATTTAAAAAAAAGGACCACTACTAAAAAAAACAGCATAGACCAACTGGTCCCCCCAAATAGGCCCATAAAGAGTGGGTTGGAAACGCTTCTCCGAGAACGAGGGCGGTATCTCCATGATCGAAACGTATGAAAACCAGTTATTGCAACCAGTCTCTATTAAAAAGAATCGACACGATCTCTCTTAAGAAATCGATCTGTCTCTTAACATTGGACTCCATACTGGTTCTCCGAAAAAATGTCTTTATTACAACATCCAACTCGTTTTATATTGATTAAAAAGATATTGTTTTTCTCAAAACCGTGTCTTTTTATAATCATTTAAAAAAAAATTGGAATCCTTAATTAATAAATTCTAAAATTTACAAATTTAACCCATAAAAATAAGGATATATATTAAAGCAACATCATATATAAACTAAGTTAGATGGACCAAAAATATCAAAATCAACAAATTAAAATAAATAAAGACAACTTTCATTTCAGCTTAACATAAAGCAAATACAAAATTCAAATCAAATTAAATCACTAGAATTCAACAAATAACTATAAGGAAAAACACTAGAATTCAACTGTAATTATCTAGGTCTAATCTCGACACAATGTTAAACCACGCAGCGAAGCAACATGATCACAATTGATACTGATTGCTTCCTGCCAAAAAAAATCAAAACCTTCACGATTTCTATAATGGGTCAAATATTCAAAATTCTTAAAATATTTTACTAATGTACAAATTCCTATATATTTATTGGGAAAACTTATAATACTATAGACTATTTTCAAGTTCAATAAAGGCATAATATTTCACGATATAGCCATTGCAGAGCAAGCAACAATGATCACAATGGATACGGATTGCTTCTGCCATAAACAAACAAAACCACGCCTTTCTATATGGGTTCTAATATTCAAAATTCTTAAAATATTTATAATGTACAAATCTCCTAATATCATTTATTGGAAAATATATTACTATAGACTAATTTTCAAAGTTCATTAAAAGCATAAGTATTTCAAGTCATCTAATGGGATAAGTATTCAGTTCAGATATTTTTAAGTATGATAAACTTTATGTTATGAGCAAGCAAACAAATAGTGGCTATGTGAATTTGTTCAAGGCTGTATCATCCGATAGAAATTTCGAAAAATTTTGAATGACGATTTCAATCTTTGACTTTTAGGTTTGGCTTGACATTTTAGACCGATCACTAAATCAGTATTCACGACTCGGACTCTAAAGCAATGTTATGTGAAATGTATTTCAGACCAACCTTTTCAGTTTTACCCGAGGGGACCTGAAAAACAGTCAGAGGTGACTGGAAATGCCCTCGCAAAGATTTTAGAAACACAAAAATAATTAAATTTCATTTAATTATCACGTTTTATTAAATGAGAAAATTTAATTAAATTAATTAACATTTATTCAAGTGAAGTTTATTGGATGACGCGAATATTCGAGCTTAAATCCATATTTAATTCCGGACGAGGCAAAACGGTTCGCAAAAATATGAATACACAGATATTTTATTAAATGTTTATAAAATATTGGGTTTTAGCCGATTACGGCTAAAACCTAAAATTTATGAAATATTAATCAGTGAAATAATATTTTTCTCAGAAAAATGATTTGAAAAACAAAATGGCGCAAGTTTTCGTGCGTTGAATCGACCGTTAACTAGCTCAAACGAGTCCCGAACCGGAAGTTATAAAAACTACATTAGATATTTACACAAGTAACCCTCAACTATTATTAACTTGTCACTTATTTTTAAAGTTTTATTATAAATAAAACTTTTATATATTTTTTTCATTTCATTCCATCTTTATACACACACACTCTCATATACTCCCTCTTTCTTCACATTATCGGCCACACCCCACCGCCGGCACACCGCCGCCGGCGACCACAGGCCGCCGTCCGAAAAACTTTTCCGAGTGAGGTAGTTTTTCTGGCCATCTCCGAAAAATTGTCCTAATAACACGATCTACTAGATCCCCTATAACACGCGCCTTCCTCTCGCGTTTCTCCCACACCACTCAACCCACCGAAACCACCACTGTCATCACCAACATCATCTCATCATAATCATCATCCCGTCACCTCATCACCACGACCCTCCCACTGTCGACATCACCACCACCTCCACGTGCGACGCACCACACCACTAACACCACCACAACCGCCACCCCTTGGTGCGTGTGGTTTATTTAAACAGCCAAGAGGGTGTTTGTTTTTGTGGTGAAAACCACCACTAAGGTGGTGTTTGTTTCGGCTGATAAACCACCAAGGGGGGGGGGGGAGGCTGCGTTTGAATCGGGTCGAAGTCAAGACCCACAAGGGTGCGTTAGGATTGATGGCAGCAACTAGGCTTTGCTGTTAGCTTGTTCTATAGAAATGGCAGGGTGCGAGTGGTTTGTTAACACAGAAGAGGGGTGTTTGTTTATGGGTTATAAGTAGGTGTCGGGTGGGTTGGTTTAAAAAATACAAACAGGGGAGAGTTTGGTGGACGGGTGTAACAGCCGCAAGGAGTGGTTGGTTGAAATAAGATAGGCTTAGGGTGCCTTTGGTTTTTAGCAGAAAGGGGTGCGTCCGGTGTGGTTTCAAGCACCAGATTAGGGTGCGTTTTATGTTGTAAAACAGCCCAAAGGGTGTTTGTTTGTGCCGACTGGTGGCAGAAAGGAAAAGCATCAAAAAGGGAAGGGTGTATTGCATCATTTTTTTTCTATGGCAGCCGACTCCGAGGGTGTGTTTGGTCGAGGTGAAAGCCACCACGACCCACACAGGGTTGGTGCGGTTTAGTCGGGTCAAACCACCAGCGGGTGTCTGCGTTTGTTTCATGTCACAGATTTGGAGCGTTTGGGTCTGGTTTTATTATAAAAAGTATAGGGCGCGTTTGGTTGCTGGATAACATCGACAGGGGTGTTTGGTTGTATAGAAACACAAAAAGGGGTGTTTGGATTTGGGTATACCAAAATAAGGGTGCGTTTGGCTTAACAGCCACGCACAAGGGTGCGTTTGGCTGTCCATCAGCCGGGTCGGGTGCGTGTGTTTGGCTGCGAAACAGCCGGGGGTTTGTTTGGTTTGATAATCAGACACAAAAGGGTGCGTTTTATTTTGCACCATAAATATATTAATTGTTTCATATATTATCAATTGGTTATATGTGATGAAAATCTAATGAAACTTGCGACGTCTAAGTAAAATATGATATTAATATTTAAAACGGGATTAATATTAATGTACATAAAGCACTACTAGATATAGTATAGCGAGATTTGAACGAAAAACAGACTTTCGGCTCGTTTTTTGTAACTAGTACATTTTGACCAGAAAATAGAACGTGGGATTTGGAGTTCGAGATGTATGAAAAAGTTAGACTATTGGTGTACAAAATATAACAAATTATATTTTGACGGACGTTTTGATATAAAACGGGACTTTTTACTCCCTATACGAAGAAACCTTGGGAACGAAAATCGAAATATTCACTATAGTAGAATAAATGGTTACTTTTTAATATATATTAAAAATGGAAGAATCTTAATAATAAACGATTGAGCACTTTCAAGTCTGTTTCGCCTTCCGGCTATCACGAAAGTGTTCGTAATGACGTTTTACTTTGCCGCGAGGATATATTGTCAGTTTTAAAATTAAGCACATAGCGGGTCAAAATAAAGGAGCGGTTAAATATTTTATTTCAATTAATAGTTTTAAGTATCATTATCGATTCTAAAATCGGACGGTCTAAAAATAGTAAATTTCTTAAATATTAGAGATAAGTTATATTTGACGGAAAATAGTATATATACATAAAATATACTAAGGTGTTAAGGTTTAAAGACGCGCAAGTGGATTTCTCATCACATGTATATATGTATGTATACATATAAAAATACGTATGATTTCGTCGTTACGATGTACGCATCGTTGATCGTATTTAATACGTGTATTATAATAGAGCGACATAATTATAGGTTCGTGGCCGACGATCGTTGCCAGATTTCGGTTTTGTGATTTATTTGGTTATTTGATCGTGGTTCTATTGATCAAGGTGAGTTTATAGCTCCCCTGTTTTACTCGTTTTAAATATATTTGGGGTGAGAACATGCTTGTTTACAAATGCATTTACATGATTGTTTACAAATTGGTTTACATACATACTCTATTTACATAGCTCGCTATGGGATACATTATTTGACTTCATTTTTGGTCACAAATGCATACTTTACTTTTGAAATGATTGTCGGATTACGATTTGATTGGCGCCTGCGGGGCCAACAATCATTACTGCTCGGGGATGTTCTTGGAGGGAACACCCATAAGGGGAACACATTATTTTAAATCACTGCCCGGATTGGGTATATACATATCTACGTCACAGCATCATGGAACTGTAAATCATTGGAGGGTAAGCTGTGAAGTTATGAAAGAGATTCCTATTCGGGTTTGGATCCCTGTTGGTGTGACTTGATTCTTCGGTATTGACTCTGACTTAGACATTTTTGGACCTTTGGGCCTTGATTTTGCACAGTCTTTACCTTCATGCTCAGTTTTGTCATTTTGGCTTGGTTTCTGCCTTTTAGTTAATATCCACTTCCTGCACAATACAAATGCAAAACCAAACATATCCAATATTTGGCAGAGTGTTACCTCTAAAAACTCACATTATATTTGATAAATGCTTAATTAACATATCTATATCCTCTAAAAAACGAGCTTAATGACCAAAAAACAGACAAAAACTGCCAAATCTATGTTTGTTTTGCATTTGTATTGTGCAAGGATATAGTGGATATTAACAAAAAGGCAGAAAACCAAGCCAAAATGACAAAATGAGCATGGAATGGAAAAGACAGTGCAAACTCACGGCCAAACGTCCAAAAATGTCAACGTGCTAGAGTTCAATACAGAAGATTCAGCTAAGTCAAACGGAGCCGGACTGAAGAATACTATTGAATGCAATCTTTTACCCATCTGATGGGCCGGGTAAGACCAATAGTATATATTTGAAGACTGTGAAGACAAATGGGTCCTCAATCAATTACAACAGCCCATTTGTGTGCAATGACAAACGATCATCTAAATCGCGTATTCACGACTCGGACTCTAAAGCAATTTGATGTGAAATGATATTCCTGACAACTTTTTAGTTTTGACTGAGACCTGGAAACAGTCAGAATGTGACTAAAATGCCCTCACAAGATTTTAGAATCAAGAACGAGTACCGGCACAAAAATAATTAAATTACATTTAATTATCACGTTTTATTAAATAAGAATATTTAATAAATTATTTAACATTTTATTCAGTAACGTTTGTTGAAGACACAAATATTCGAGTAAAAAGATCATTTTACGGACAAGTTTATCGGAAATATACAAAATAAATAATAAACGTTTTAAATAAATATTATAAAACGTTTACGAAAAATAGTCGAGTGAATACTCATTTTTATCAGAAAAATGATTTAGAAAACAATGGCACAAGTTTCGTGCGTTGAATCATCCATTACGTGGTCCAAATGAGTCCCGAACCAATATTTATAAAAGTTACTCAAATGTTACACTTTTGGCCCCTTGGAAATATTTACAAAGTAAACCCCGAACTTATTGGGACTTGCCACATATGTTTTATAACTTTTATATATTTATATATATATATAATTTATATATTTTTTCTTCATTTCATTTCATCTCTTATACACACACACATGATACAAACACTCTCTCCCTCCCTCATTTTCCCGGCCACCACTCGACCACCGCCGCCGCCGTCGTCGGCTGCCGGAAAACTTTTCCGGCGAATTTTCCGGCCAACACCAAATATGCTCCCACTCACCCGATCTACTCGATCCCCTACACCACTCTCCTCCACGCGCCACCCACACCACCATCGTCACCTCACCATCACAGCCACACACCACCAAGGGTGCGGCTGTTGGTGGTAAACACCAATGAGGGTGCGTTTGTTCTTGGTTCGCAGTCGCAACAAGGGTGCGTTCGGTGGTATAATAACAAAAAGGGTGCGTCCGTTTTGTGGTTAAACAACACAAGGGTGTTGTGTTGTTTCGGTGGCTTAGCAACAAGGGTGTGTGTGGTTTTGTTATAAACACCACACCGGGTGCGTTGGGTTCGTGTCACAGCCGCAGGGTGCGTACGGGTCGGGTCTGTCTCAAACCAAAAGGGTGCGTGTGGTTATATACAGAAGGGTGCGTTTGTTGGTTTATAACACCACGATGGGCGTTTGTTTCTGGGTTATGCAACGCATAGGGTGCGTTTGGTCTAACCCACCAGGGTGCGCTTGGTTGTAAAACCACCCGAAAAGGGTGCGTTTGTTGTGAGACAGCCACCACCCGAAGAGGGTGTGTCCGGTTTTGGGTTAGCACAAGAAAGGGGTGTTCGTTGATTGTTATACAAGACTAGGGTCCGTTTGGTTTTGGCAGGTTCACAGCCAAGGGTGCGTTTTGGTTTGATAGAACGCCATGGGGTGCATCGGGTATGGCTGTCGAAACAGCCGGGGACAGCCGGGGCGTCGGGTTGTTTGGTCGGGTTTGGTTTGCAACGGAAATAAGTGCGTTTGTTATTATGACACCGAAACGGGTGCGTTTGATTGTGTTGACACCGAAAAAGGGTGCGTTTAATTTAAAAGTATTCAATTCGTTTGGCTTGTTCCGGCACCGATTAGGGTACGTTTGGTATTTAAAATAAGCCCACAAGGGGGCTGTTTAGGTTAGGTCAGTCAGGCTAGGAGAGTTTGTTTGTTTAGCTGTCAAAGAGCCGGGGTACGTTTGGTTGTAATGACATAGGTATAGGGTGTGTCGAGTTTGGCAGCGGGACAGCCGGGGTGTGTCGGGTTTGGCTGCGGAAACTGCCCCGAAGGGTGTGTTTGGTTTGATTTGTAAAACAGCCGGGGTGCGTTTGATTAGTTTAGTTACACCGAAATGGGTGAGTTTAGTTTTGCACCACAAAAGTATTTTGATTGTTTAATTAAATTGATCGATTAATTATATGTGATGAAATCCATTGAAACTTGCGACGTCTAGTAAAATATGATATTAATATTAAAACGGGTCATTTAGATCACAAAATGGAACACGTGATTCGGGATTCGAGACTTTGAAAAGTCAGACTTTGGTTTACAAAATATAACAAATTATATTTTGACGGATCACTATTTGATATAAAACGGGGACTTTTAAACTCCCAATTCCCAATAACGAAGAAACTGGAGTGAAATCGGAATATACACTTTAATAGAAAATAAGTTATTTTTAATACATATTAAATCTGGCAGATTATTAATTAAACAATTTGAGCACTTTCGAGTCCGTTTCGGCCTTTCGGCGAAACACGAAAGTTGTACGTAATGACATTTTACTTTGCCGCGATGATTGTCTGTTTTAAAATTAAGACATAACGGGTCAAAACTAAAGGTCGGTTAATATATTATTTCAATTAATAGTTTTAAGATCATTGTTTGGTTCTAAAAACGGGGAGTCTAAAAATAGTAACTTTCTGTAAATATTGAGATAAGTTAGGATTAGATGAAAAAATAGTATATATACATATAATATACTAAGGATTAAGGTTTAAAGATGCGCAAGTGGATTTCTCATCACATGTATATATGTATGTATACATATTAAAATATGTATGATTTTCGTCGTTACGATGTACACATCGTTGATCGTATTTAATACGTGTATTATAATAGAGCGACATAATTATAGGTCGTGGCCGAGATCGTTGCAGATTCGGTTGTGATTTATTTGGATTATTTGATCGTGGTCTTTGATCAAGGTGAGTTTATAGCTCCCCTGTTTTTACTCGTTTTACATATATTTGGGGTGAGAACATGCTTGTTTGCAAATGCATTTACATGATTGATTACAAATTGGTTTACATACTTATTTGCATAGCTCGCTATGGGATACATTATTTGACTTCATTTTTGGTCACAAATACATACTTTACATTTGAAATGATTACGGATTAGCTTAGGCTGATTGAACTGATAACAACAAAATTACTGCCCGGGTGTTCTTGGAGGGGACACCGGTAACGGGAGTACATATTTTTACATTACTGCCCGGGTGTTCTTGGAGGGGACACCGGTAACGGGAGTACATATTTTTACATTACTGCCCGGGTGTTCTTGGAGGGGACACCGGTAACGGGAGTACATATTTTTACATTACTGCCCGGGTGTTCTTGGAGGGGACACCGGTAACGGGAGTATATATTATTTGTATCACTGCCCAAATTAGGGTACATACAAGTCTACGTCACAGCGTCATGAACTGTAAATCACTTGGAGGGTGAGCGCGAATGTTATGAAATAGATCTATTCGGGATTGACAACCCCCGTTCGGGTGACTAGCTATCACTGGGAACGAACGTTATAACATGTCGGATTATAACGTTGGGACTATCGGGCCTCCCCGACAAATACATACATTGGAACATTTTGTTCATTAAATTAACCATGCATTCTTTATAAAATCTTTGGGATAATATTGGTACTTTTGGTGACATAAAATGGGTCGTGCATATTTTATAAACATTTTAAATGGTACTGTGACGACACAGTGGATAAATATATTTGTTGAAACTTACATTCATATTTAAACTAATCTATGAACTCACCAACTTTAATGTTGACACTTTTAAGCATGTTTTCTCAGGTGAATTAAATGCTTGGACTATTTGATGTGCATTGGAGTCTTTACATTCAAGTTTTTCTTGGTGATGCAATTATGGGACAAATGTTATATTAAATTCAGATTTGATTAAATCAACAATGTAAATTTTCAAACGACACCTAGAGGTCGTTCTCTTGTATCTAGCGCTGTGTATTATGAAGTAACTCCCCAAAGTGGTATTCCGCTGCGTTGTTATATTTTTGGGGGTGTTACATCCTAACTTTGATTCTTCTTGTTGTGATGATTGTGTTACCAAGGGAGGTTTGGATCAAAGGTTTGTCAAGCCTTTATCCCTAAAAATGCCTATTCTAAGTGATACAAACAAAGTGGGATGATGTGTGTGAGGATGTGTGAAATGGGGGAGCCAAGGAGGGTATTTATAGGCTTTTCGGGGGCCAAAGTGCGCCACACAAACTTATTTGTGCGTCGCACATAGGGAGTTAATGCATACTTCATTTAATTGCCATTAATTTTCTCCACCGCCTCAAAAGTGCGCCGCACTTTGGGTAAAACCGCCACACTTTGGGTGTTAAAGGACTTTTCAGTTCTGGTGAAAAGTGTGCCGCACTTTCTGCAAGTGCGGCGTACTTTTGGTCATTTTTAGCAGTTTTCCATTTTCATGGTTGTAGATAATTGAATTCCGCTCGCGTGGCCTCTTGATTAAGTATCAAAAATTCATGAGAAATGATCAAATAAATGCAAATAACGCCGCCGAAAACATGTTATCATATCCCGATAGCAAAACTTAGTCCATACCTCTTTACATAAGTCCAAAAATATAATCAAAACCTAATGGACCTTATGCCTATTAAGCCGAATCAAATATAGTCGAAATCACATATAGCTGTGGCTCATTAAGCTGAAACAATAAGCTATAAGCTCATAGAGGGATGTGACAAAAAAGAAAAGATTTGGCTTTGCTTCCGACTGAGTTATCGACCCAAGAATAAAAAATAAGCAACACGATAGGTGAATGTAAATGGTTGTCGATGGAGTTGGCAAGCGTCATAAGTAGCGACATAAAATTGTCCGTCGGAAAAGCTCAGTGAAAGTACTTTCTAGGATGAACAGAGAAATCGAATGTAAGAAATATCTATAAACGTATGAGATTCTCTGTTCTCGCCTTCAGATGGATGTAGAATGAACCTAAAAATCAGTATTTTAAGGTTGACATACAAGGCGCAATTTATGATGTTCCTAGTGAACTATCGATATCAACAAGACATGTTTACTTGCAAAACATTGATAACCAAACTGTGACGAGCTCATATGTCGTCCTATTCCAAGACAATACATGGAAGGCAACTGTTCTCGTATCACATATTATAATAGTGATGCATGCGTTTGATTTCTTTATTTAGTGGATGTACGTACAAACAAACGTAATGATATGCATTCATTCTATTTACATGGTACGTCTAAATTGCTCTTTGTTTCACGGCATCAATAGCCAACCAAGAAAGCACCAAGCCATGTTCACTCTCCTTTGTGCCAAATCTCCACCTCCTGCATAATACTCAAATAGAAAAATCATACAATTTTTAATTGGATTATTTTATTTAAACAAATGATGAAACCATATCTCGTAATTATATATCAAAAACAAATATATATAACAAAACAAGGTATCTTGTTTAAATCATTTCCTATAATGGCGAGAAATGAAACTAAATAACATACTGTAATTGCAACATTCTTGCGAGGTTGTTACCTGAATCAAAAACAAAGGTATTACAGAGTGGTAGGGATGATAAAGATGTGGTCGAAGGACCACAAAATGTGGATTTCAGCTGTTGTTCTAGTCTCTCTATGTCTATCTTAAGCTTTTGCTTCTCGTCTCTCAGCTCATTCTTCTCAACTTGCCAATTATGGTATCGTTTTATTTAGAAAAAAATGATATACCATACTCTCAAGAAAAAGATCCACCGCACTTTCATTATGGGAGGTCAAAACAGTTTTAGTCAATATGGTATTCTGTAGATATTCCATTCGGGTTGGGTTGTGTCACTTACAATTATTATAATCTAAAGATCCCAATAGCAGTCCTAAAATAGCCTTGTTCCGTAGGACAAGCACAAAGAAGCTCGGTTCCTATGGATGGTCATAAATCAGTTTAGATATTTAGTACATGTTGACTTCTGGGGTCAAACATACTACAATTTAAACTCATAATTATAGTGGATTAAGTATGTTCTAATCTGTTACCAGCATACATCCACAAGTCACAGTTTTTAAGAACACAGATTCATTTTTATTATGCAGAAGTATTTGAAAATGTATAGCTTGAATCAGGTTGAAATCTATAATTTTGACCTCAAAAGTCAGCACGTCTTTCATGGGAACAACGCAATAGTATAAAAACTGTGTTTAGTTCGTTATTAAGAGGCTTTACAAACAAATGTAACTATATACATCCATTCAATTGAATTGAATGGTTACAAGTTTTTTATCTTTATTCACGAAATCAAATGAAACGCGAGTAATGCAACCAAAGCCAAGATAACGTCTCCTTTGTACCATATTTTTCCACCTTCTGCATCATATAATAATATGAATCAGATATAAGTAAGTTTATATATTATTATCATAACTTAAAAAGAATGAAATTTAAGAACTGGAACAACCTGAAGTGTCTGGTGTCGGAGTTAACCCTGAATTTGGTGTCGGGGTCAAGGTTGAATTTGGTGTCGGAGTCAAGGTTGCATTATTGTCATAAAACCGAACATCGTCATACCACATACCACAACTCACTCCCTGCATCTCCCACGCTGTTTGATTCAGCACGTACGTATGATAATTTGTTAGAAGACCCTCTAAGCAGTTTTCACATTCAGACTTGCTCAAATCTCGACTACACTGACCCATCCCGTACCTCCCCCCATTTTCTCCCACATTAATAGCACCAGTCCCAAACATCAAAGGTTGACTAGAAACATTTTTTGCTATACTTTCCATCATTGAGAAACCTTGTGAAAACACTGATGGGTCATCAAGTCTTTTGACACCATAAGTTGCTGACGACGAGTTGGTCCAACGTTTCCCAAAGAAACTTTTGTTCGAGTACCTTAAATTGCACAAACTAGTCCATATCGCCATGTCTTTTCTATCAGGGCAGTCTTCTAAAGGTTTGCTGATAGAACTGCTCAAACACTCGGAGCATGCTTCAGGAGAGACATCTGCTCGACACCACCCAAGACCATAAACTTGATCTGAACCATCACCGACGCTAGTATTGAAGAAACCATCTTGAAGAGGTGCGTTGGTGACCAACGAGTCCAAAAGGTTTCTAACGTTAGCTTGATAAACAGTATTCACAGTCGAGTTTTCAGCTTGTGAACATTGATAACCCGAACCTGTAATACTCTCCACATAGCCGAAACCCGCCATAATGAGTAACATTGCCCATAAGATAAACTTTTCCATCTTCTTGTTTGTTGTTTTCTTCTTACTATTGGGTCTATTTAAACTTGGTTTTGGGGTTGATTAAATCAAATACCGTGTAATCCATACGTGTTAAACTCAATTATCATACTCAACCCAGGTTTTGGACATGGTCAGTCTGACTTGCTAATGAAGTTCCAAGTTTTTTATAAGCCAAAAGAATCAGTTTACTTTCGGAGAAAATGCCAAAGTATAACATAAATAAAGTCAAAGCACATAGTTTAATTTGGTTTAATCCAGCTAAGAACACAATAAATATAATTGCCAAAAACAAAAGGTGTAACTTATTGTTGATAGGGGGTGAGAGTGGGGGAAAATGTTTTGAAAACCGGATCGACAAGCCGAGTCACCGGGTCAACCCGGGTTTATGCAAAAAAATCATACAGCCAAATACACGTCCAAAGAACCTATTTTTCTGCTGCATTATTAACACCATTTTTGCCAGCATAGGAACCACCCATGTTTCTGCTGTTGACCCGGGTTGCTAGGCGGTTCGAACTGGGTTACATATACTCAAGAAACAGTTAGTTTTGACCCGTTTTTTGGCCAGACCGGCTCAACCAGGTTTGAAAACATTGCATAATGATACTAGACTGTTGACTGTGTTGCGTTGACTGCAAGATAAAAAGTCGAACCCATTGTGCAAAATTCCAGCAAGGTCAAAATCTGGATCCTTATAAACTTTAATCAAGTCAAATTACACTAAACTGATAATGACCATAATTATAAATAGCTCATAAATTTAGACTTTAGTGTGTTCTTTTCACATAATTTCTTTCACATCAAAAGCATAATTTCTTCTATGCAAGTGGTGACCGATAAACATGATCTTTCGAGGTGTCAACCGCAGTTGGGGGAGCAAATTGCCACATGGGAACCCCTTGGAATCCCATATATGGCATGAACTTGTTTCCACCAACAGGGGTGGGGCCTGGACATGGGACCGGTATTACAGGATGTGCAGGAGGACAGAAAGCCGTCAGAGGACCACAAAAGGTGGATTTCAGCTGTTGTTCTAGTCTCTCTTTGTTTGACTTTAGCTTTTGTTTCTCGTCTCTCAACTCGTTCTTCTCAACCTACCAATTATGGAAAGTTTGTAAAAAACATATATCTAGACTATTCTTTACAAAAAGATTCCCGGCCTTTTTGGGTAAGATAAAACAGGTTAGTCAGAATGGGTAATTTATAGGATTCAAAAGTTCTTGACCTAAAAAACCCCTAATGTACACACAAAAATTATATCTTTAATAACTAATTAAGATAGGGCTGAGCATAATAGACCGGGAACCGGACCGACCGAAGATATTTCGGTCTGGTCCTCGATCCACTCTTTTCCTCATTTTCAGTCCTTGATTCGGTCCGGTCTGACGCACAACCGACTATATTGCCTTGTTGGACCAGACCGACCCGGTCTGGACCGAACATTTCGGCCCGGACCTCGGTCTGGACTTTTGGGCCAAATCGGTTTTCGGTCCGGTCCGATTTTCGGACCATGCTTAACTCTAAATTAAGGTATCAAATAAATTTGCAAGAATTACATTATTATCTAGAGTGCCTAAGACCAGTCATAATGTCCTGCTCCATCAGGACCAGCCCAAAATTTATAATGCTCAGTTACGACCGATGGTCTTAAATCCGTCTAGATATTGATACAGTAATTAATACGACCCCCTAAACTATAATATAATATAATAGTAGGTTGTATCAGATATTTAGTACAAAGCCCAGATTAGAAGATCCTGTCAAAAGTACATTTCGACTTTTAAGGTCAAACATACTACCAATCAGACTCAGATTTATGATGGATTATGTATATTCTAATCTATAACCAACATACATCCACAAGTCACAATTTGTTAGAAGAAAAACTCAGTTGTGAAAATGCAAACTATTTAAGAACGGATAGCATCTATGAGGTTCAAATTTCTCTGCTTGACCTCAAAAGTCAAACCACATCTTTCATCGAAAAAACCAAACAGAAGCGAACGAAAAGTTCTACGATGATAATTTATCTTCAACTCATTGATTTTTACGAGCAAATCTTGAGATGAGTCCTTAAGATTTGTGGCTTCGTTTCTCAAGTGTGTGATCATTCGAATAGCATCCGCCAATATAACAGTCTTATCTGTCTTGCCTGACCTTCCAGGGTCTAGTATTTCGTTCAATTCTTGAAACCTGTTCAGACAACGGTCACAATTAGAAACATTACTTTTTCCAGATATCCAAAAGTAAATATTCACAAGCATGTGGAATTGTGGATAAGCATGCTAAGCACAAAAAGGATATAAAAGCTAGAGCATGCCTCTCGTTCATTTTGTCCCTCCTTTTCTTCTCTCGGCATGCTTTTGTATCGGAGCACGATCCAGGATGATCCCTACAATAAAAGTTGCCTTTTATATAACGACGTGTCAGGAAAAGAAGACTCGGGAAAACAAAAGGAATTTGAACCTCTTTCGTGACTCGTGCTCCTTGGTAGCATCTGAATTTTCATAAGAATCAGAAAATCGTTTACTGAGAAAATAAAACAAAATGTGTGTTATTTCGATCAATGAAAAAGTTAATCATGATTAAGACCTGTAAAAAGTTTTTGGCAAAATCATATGGAATGGGATACTCCAATCAACCATTTTTGCATCAAGTTGAACAAAATTATAAATGTCGTTTATCGATATGTTATCAGGACAACTTTCTATCTACCATTCTACCCACCCAATATATCCACTTATGACTCCCTTTTTTAAAGTAAATATTGTGAATTCAAACTGTGATTAATTTGGCCGAAAAAGGTAAATAAAGTCAGAAGTAGCTTTTTCAACACACAAGAAAACTGATTATTTTTTTTTAGAATACATCCAAACACTTTCCAGTTTTGACATCAATGTCTTTCGTTTCATAAGTTCAATATAGCACAAAATTTAGTTAATGCAAAAGTTTAGTTTGGTAACCATAGTTTCCGACCTTTTGGGCGACTAATCCATGGCATTCGAGCCCACCACCACTCACTTGTGAGGTGGTTGGTGTGGCCACTTGAGCATTTGTTTCATGAATTGAACTTGAGACCTCACAAATTATTGCCACTAGGCTAGTTGTTTTTTCCAATGTGATTTACTTAAGGTGTGTTTGGATTAGCTTATGGGCTTATTTTAAATTTGGAAAATCTTTTATATATTCGGGCTTATGAGCTTAATAACTTCAGCTTATGGCGTAATTCCATAA